>JBBPLS010000211.1:0-37265 GCA_038089895.1 Boletellus ananas | reverse complement strand
GTCATTCCTACCCTATAACACCTACTGGTATGTGTTTTATGATTTGATTTTTGGAAATTAGAGGGGCTGAAAATGTTGTCTATATCACAAAAATATGCCAGGATGTTAGGAATAAGCCTATTCCTTCCCTAACAAAGGCACGTATATTAAGACAGTGTTGCAATCAAAGGGTAGGGATAGAAAAGAGAAGCTACTCGACAAAATTCATCCCAAACCCAGAGACAAACTCACTCATGTACATTGTTATTCTCCAAGTTGTTAGCTGTATCAATCACTCTTTCCATGAGTGTGCCATCCATCCACCCTTTGACAAAAGTACCTTGGGGGAGAATATGAGAGTCCCAGATTGGCCAAGCGTCTACTGGAAAATTGGGATATGCAGCAACATATGCAAGCCAGAACATGTCATGGCCCCAAGTCCAGTGCTGGGACTGGTTGGGGATTGAGACAAGCCACCGTTGAATTCTGGAACAGAGAGACATCCAGTGTCTGGGGTTGAGGTAATGAAAAGTAGAAGAGAGGGGCAGGAACGAAACAGATAAAGAGTCATTGTATGACCTGGAAACTGCACAGTTGTCATCTGCGAGCTGTAAATCCAGCTAAGTAAGACTGGTTCTGGGGAGATGGCGAGCTAACCTACCAACTGGGAATTACAGTAAAATGCTTTGTTCAGCATGGTACCGATAATTGGACTAATAAAGGAGCGGTATTCTTGAGCAATGGTGACAGAAACCTGGATGGGCTGCAACAAATTAATGCTAAGTTGCGCCAGCACAAGGGTACTTGACACACGATTGTCTTGTGAAGAAGATGCCTTGGAAGTGTTCCGGGGAAATAAATGAGAATTGGCTGCACATATTGAGTCTCCTCTTCATCATCAAAGCAAATACTTGAGTGAACAGTTGACAGCATTGATGTCGCCATCAGCAGGACATGGGTTGCAAGTGCTCATGGCCAAGGACATTGAAGTGGCAAGCAAATCTCAATTCATATGACCCAAACACGTGTTACACAGATGCCTGAGCTTCAAGTCACCTGAAACACTGAAGGCAATGGTCCATCAGGTGACAAGACTGCACCTTGGAGATGGCACTCAATCATCAGATCAATGGGGAAAGTAAGTGTGAATTCAGATAAGTATTCTACTAGCTGCATATGATTGACCTCACCATTTCAAAGTCTTGCAGTTTTGCAATTCAAAGTGCCAGTGCGTGAAGTGCACAGTTTGTGCACCACTAAGGGTGAACTGCGCATGATGCAACATTGACATGTCAATAAACATTGTGATGCTTCTTGTCATCACCAACACGCAAAGGCTCATCAGCAGTAAGCGTCCAGCAACAATGGTGATGTCCATATTCATTTCTGATGCTCAGGCGGCTTGTACAACTTCAATACATGTCATTGTGGGAAGACAGGGATTCCAGATATGATGATGACATGGACATCTATGACAACCTGGAGCCAGCTCTCTGTAATCAGTCTTCAACATCGAATCCACTGCCTCACAACCTCCTGATAAGCTCTCCTGCTTTACTGATGTGCCAGGAACCTTTGACGAGCACAATTCCAACACCTAGACAGTCTAATCTCACCGTTATGAGCCTGTCAGATGAGGTTCTACTCTCCTCACTTTGGAGTGAGGAATTCCAACAGAATACATATGATATATTTTTCACTCACAGCACTGACCTCTTTTCTGAGTTGCAAGAATCTCTCCACAATAAATCATTTGTCCCAGATGGGATGATTCTTCCCCACCTCCAGATGAACTTACAGATGGAGCAGTGGAAGAGACTGATCAACCAGGTATGCAATATCCTTTGATTATTTCCACTCTTCTTTCTATTTCTCACCTCCTTGATATTCTAGGTCAATCTGAGATCCCTGTCAAAGAGCTTCAGATGAACATGCCAGCTGATAGCCCATACTATCCTTGGCCATCGAAGTTGGTAGGTTACTGTATTTCAGTTCTATCATCGCTGACATTTGATCACATATAATCCACAGCACTTCCTTACAGCACTACTTTTCAGTTCTGCACACCTTCCATTTTCTCTGGTGCAGAAAAAGGCAATTCTGAGCTAGGCAAGGGAACTAGGTGTTCCAGATGTCCCAACAATTCACTCCATTCAGAAAATGATGGAGAGAATTTGTGACGCTGTTGGAAACCCCTCTGAGAAGGTTGCATCAACTGCAGGAAGTGTTTTTTACATCAATGATGTGGGTCGAGCAGTTGCGAAGGTAATTGCTCTTTTCCATTTTTGTACTTTGTTGATATGTTCTGAAGGACTATGCTAATCCACTCACACACTTTGCTATGCAAGACTATCCAGAAGATACATGTGGTGGTATGTCAGAAGCATTTCATGGAAGGAAAATGCTGCTAGAGGCACCATCACCCCCCACTGCTCGTGTCCGAGGAAAGGTATACTTCATGAATGAGATTTTATGGGACAAGTCTGGGGAGTATTTTTTCCCAGAGTGTTTTTTTCTCGCACCAAAAAATGAGAATCAAAGCTCAACTGCCAATGTTGGACATCCAGATGAAAAGACCCTTTTTGCACTTGGACACTTTGCTATACATTCTCCTGTGCATTTCACTGACACTTAGCTATTCATCAATAATTATTTGTCTAGGAAGGCTTTATTGTCAACGATGAACAAGAAATTGTACCAACATCTATATTTCAGGAGAACTACGAAGACCTATGTGCAGTGCAAGGGTTGGACTGTGGTCTGATGGGTAAGTAGTGAGCAAAGCTTTTAATGTCCAAGAACTTATACATTTGATAGAGTCATCAAAGCAATTTGCAAGTCTTGACCTGAACCCACTCTGTCAAAAAGCAGCTGGTCAGATGGTCTACATGGTACCACTAATCATATTCATGGACAATGTCTCAGGAAACATCTCCAAGCAATGGAATAAGCATCATGTAGTATATATGTCAAATGCAAACTTACCTCGTGAAATGCTAGAAAAAGAATTCTGTGTCCATTTTGTCACTTCTTCACCACATGCGACACCAATGGAGCTCATGGCAGCAATCAAAGACTCGATTCAGTATGTTTTCTATATATTCTGGTACTATGTCATAATGTGAAACCACCCCAGTAGGGTGAACAAGTCTGGTGTTGTTACATGGGATTGCAAGGAAGAAGAGGAAGTTCTCCTTCTTTTATATGGCTTGTTTCTTGCTGGTGATAATCCCATGCAAGCTGAGGAGTGCAGCCAGGTCAGCCTCAGTAGTAACCACTTCTGTCGAACGTGCACTGTGGGTGGGACAAAGGAATACAAAGCAAGTGAGGTTGGATACAATACTTTATTCACTGTAAGACCATACATGCTCTCCTGAAATGAGTATACTGATGAGCATGAAGGAGGGGTCACCTCAGACAGCTGAGGAAACAGCAGCAGTGATCGAAGAACAAGTAAAGCTATCACTATGTTCTAGAGCAACAGAAAAGCTGAGGACTTCAGCGGCTTCCACTGGTGTTCATGACTCAACAGTGAGCACCATCATTCATACATTGGTGGAGCTTGGAAAGCAGCTGCGAAAACGAACAACTGGGCAATCAGTAAAGCCGGATGAGGTTGGACAAATTTTGGAGATGAAATTGGAGGAGATGCTGGGGGGCAAAAGCATATGTGACACCATGAATCTGTTATAGGGATGGACAGTACATATTGCCTCTGAAGTCTCACTGTGTTTCTCTGTTGCTAACACACTGTATGCAGGAATCCTCAATATTCACATGGATACTCCCACTGAGATTCTACATACAGTTCTCCTTGGTGTCGTAAAATACTTTTGGGGCCAAACAGCTTTTATTCTCGAGAAGTCGAGATCACTTGATTTGTTTCAAAGCTGCCTTGACTCTATTGACAAAAGTGGGCTGAACGTGCCATCTCTGAATGTAGACTACATCTGTCATTACAAAGGCAGCCTGATAGGGAAGCATTTCAAGAGCCTCACACAGGTTATGCCATTTCTTGTTTATGATCTCGTCCCCAAGGCAGTTTTTGATGGCTGGACAGTGATTGGTGAACTCATAGTCCTTATTTGGCATACGAATATTTTGGACACGGAGAAGTATCTAGCAACCTTGACATACACCATCCATGGCTTCCTCAACATCACTACCCAATGTGCACCAAGTATTCTAATCAGCAAGCCAAAATTCCACTTCCTTGTCCATCTCCCTGCTTATATTTGATGATTTGGTCCCAGCATCATTTTCTCAACTGAGTGCTATGAATCGTTCAATCACATATTCCGTCTGTCTTGCATCCATAGCAATCGTCAAGCTCCCAGTAGAGACAGCTGCAAAAACTTTGCACACCATGACATTGTCAAGCACATCACCACTGGAGGTTTCTGGTTTGATGGCAATCAAAAGAGATGGGTGACGGACAGCAAGGAGGTGCAAATCTACCTCCAAATGCATCCCACACAAGCTCAGTTGCTGGGAGTTGATCTCTGCAATCCAAAAACAACAGGTGAGTTTCACTGGCATGCATCTTGATCCTGTGGACGGCTGGTTACTCAAATTCACCTGCACGGCCGGAATTGGTTCAATCCTGAACCCCCTAATGAAGGACTCCAGGTCATCAGTAGGTCCCTTCCAATCATCTCATACTCATAGTGCTTCGCTCATGGAGATTCCTGGGACTCAGAGATTCTTGAAAGGTGCATCGTTTGTTACTTCAGGTGGTGAGAAAGCAGCACTGGACAATCATGTCATATTTTACCATGCTGCTCATTCGAAGGTTGTAATCAGCTTTGTATCCCACACTTCATTGTTAACCATCTTTTTTCTTTAGAATATCATTGGTCAAATTACAGAAATCCTCCTCACATCTGAGGGACCAAGAACTGTCAAACATATCACCCTTCAGCTCTTCTCCTTCAAGGATGCTCTCCATCTGCTGGTACAATTACCAGTTCTCGAGCTTACTGATGAGGAGGTTGTGGTCAATAGTTTTCAGGTAAGTTGTCTCTCAAGTGGTCGCCAGTTGGCATATTCTAATCTTCAATATACTTAGGATATCATCTGTCTCATCAATGTTCAGCACAACTGTATTGATGCCACATGTGTTGATTGTACAGATGTGTTCCTTCAGCAAGAGCAGATTCTTACATCGCGCACAAAGACAATTGTCAAACATCTTCCAACATGGTCCTTTTTCCTCAACACATATTCTATTCACAATTCTATTCACATCAAATCTGTGCTCCCCAAAGCACTTCACAACAGCCCCATTCGAGTTGCTGATGTCAATGCTCTCTGAAAGCTTGCCATCACAAAACTAAAGGAGAAACAGGCTACCAACCAAGGTGTTACAAGTACTGACGCAATGCCTACTGGCCTAGAGAGCCAACATCCAGCATTCGAGCATGCTACAAAGAAGTCCCAGACCAAAGCAAGAGGAAAGGTGAAGGCCAAGAGTCCACTCACCACTGGCTATCATATTACTAGTCCCCCTGCCACCAGTTCACCTGTCACCATCCATTTTGTTCCTGTTGTTGGTTCTTCTATTACCAGTCTCTCTATTGCTGGTCCTTCTGTCATAGGTCATTTTGCACTGGATTGCCCCTCTACCATTGGTCTCTCTGTTGCCAACCATCCTATCACCAGCCATCCCATCACCAGCCATCCCATCATCAGCCATCCCATTGCCAGGCATTCCGTCACCAGGTATCCTGTCACCAGCCATCCTATTGCCCGCCATCCTGTCACCAGTCATCCTGTTGTCAGCCATCCTATCACTGTTTCCTCTGCTGTAAGTTATTTTCCTGTTGGTTTATCTTCTCATTTTCCACTGCAACCCATCCCCCAGTTGCCCCCAACACCATATATGGTGCCAGCTCACATATATTCCTCACCAATGCCTTCTCCTGCCAGTAGTGCTATGTATCATCAAAGCAGTCACCCGTTCATTCAAAATGTTCATTTTACCTTGCCACCCAGTGTCTCACAGTTTTCACAACCAGGGCCCATCTGCCACCTACTGGCATCAGCTCCACCATCCCACCTTCTCACAGAAAATCCTTCACATGGTATCATGGATCCATCCCTGGTCAATCTGTACCAAGTTTCATATTCACCACTTACCACGAATGGTCAGCACTCAACAATAGCTGCACTTGGTATGCCGATTGGCATGAGCCTATATTGACATGGGAATTACCCCCCAGCTGTTATGCACTACAGCTTGACCACAATGTCCTATGCACCTCCACCCTGACGAGTCCCCAGTCAGATCAAAGATATATATATATTTTGGACACCAAAGTGTGTGAGTCTTGTGTGAACTTTGTGGGCTGCAATTCACTCCAAACAAATGGAATTGCTCTGCGCTTCCTGCAACATTCTGTCCAGAGGGGGTCTGACTATGTTGCTTGGTCAATTCCATGTGTGCCAAAGGTCACAGAATGCATCAAGAAACAGTGGTTCTCGGCCTCCCACTCAGTCAACAACCACTGAAACTGGTTCCACTCAAGCAGGGCAAAGTTCTTCAAACTCAAGGAGTGGAGGCTCTGCATTGGAACATTTTAGTGTCTCTGCACAATCAGAAACCCTCCACAATTCAACAGACAGTCAATTTGATGAACCAATCAGTCAGACTGCAAGTCGCCAGTGTCATTAAAGTGACTATTTCAATTATGAGTTGTCCGACCAAGATAGGAAGTGCCTAAAACTGGAAGCACAAGAGCTCACTCAATCCACTGGGCTTTCATCATCCAAGAAGCTTCTACAGCTAACAGACATGGGTTTACCAAGTTTTCTTTGAGAGTCTACAACTAAAGCAACCATAGGCAAAAGACGTGGCTTCTATGATTTTGACTCTTGGAGCTTGGGTGCTCCAGAAACAGGAGAAGAAAGAAGAAGACAAGACATCAGAGGAGACCCTCTGCCTTTCGTTGATGTCAAAGAGCTTTGAGGTATGGACAATACCAGTGTCTCCATTTAACACACTCACATAACAGTTCATGTAGCTCTCCCTAAGATCCTGTCTCACTGTCTGTCTACTCTCCCCAAACATTACTGCATACGTTATAGACACACACCCTAATGTTATGGTAAGGCTTGAATACTCTCAAGGAGTCAGTTGGCTATACTAAGAACATAAATGCTGAAGTTGTTCATGAAAGCCCACAGCTCACTCTTTAAGGTCCATGACCAGATCTTTGAGAAAGCAGGGGCACATACCCTTTTGAGCAGAATGGTGAGCAAGGATCTTTCCACCATCTGAGAAAACTTCAAGATGACAATTTCCAAATCAATCACCAAGTGCAAGAACATCATGGATACCTTCCAGTCAGTTGTCAGCACCAAATCAGTTATCGGTATGGAGATCAGCACAAACCACTGGATGAGATTCGCATTTCTGGCAAGTAATCTTTACTTTCTCTTCACTTTACTAATTCAACATCAGCAGTGCTGCTATCAAGAGTTTCAAATTGGCACTATATCCGATAAGAGCCTCATTGACCATCTTTTCTCAATGTACCTGATACCTGGCCTTCACAAAGATCTCCATAACTGAGTTGAGGGTGCACTCAATATTGACCTGAAGATACTCAAGGACAAACTCAGAGACAAACTCAATTGGACAGTGGATGACAGTGCTGACAAGGATGAAGATATCACTCCACCTGACAGTGACAATAGCCTGGATAATAGGACTGTGAGGATAGGAAGGAAAGGTGGTGACAACAGCACAGGTTCAAATAACAGCAATACCCAAAGCACTGATGGCAACTTCCAAGGTCCATCTGGATTCGAGGATGGTGAGTGTGGGGCACAGGCATGTGGGGGCAGCACTAGGTGTTCTGTTGTGGAAGAAGAGCCATCTGGCTTCCTGTATGGCACTGATGGTTCCTCTCCCATATACACTGATGGAAAATTCTGGAACTACATTGACGACTCATTGGATCAGCTTTGCAAGAGAGCACAAAAGGAAGTAGGCAATTGTGGCCATGAAGTTGAACTAGAACTCTACTCAAAGTATGGACCAATTTAATTTCCTGAATCAACATTGCTCACATCATAATTTCAGGACACTCAATGAGATTTTGATATTGGACCTGCAAGAGTTTCCCAGTCAACGATATTTTGACAGGAATCCCAACAACACACCTCCAGAGTGGCAGCAGATGATTGAGCAGAACCTGGTATGGGTACCCCCTTGATCAGAATAATATTGGGAATGTTCTCTTGCTCGCCAGCTTGGGCTTTTCATTAATAGCTTTCTATCATCTTACCTACCCAATAGTCTGAGTCGACTTAATTCATAGTGCAGATACTGTGCACATCAATATATTGCCAGTGCTGGTGTCATTGCTTTTCAATCTATCTGACCCACATCCAAATTGTCTGCCTTGTCAATATGTCCACCAGTCATCTATTCCATAGAGGAGAGCAGGCATGAAATATACATCTGGGCCAGGTGTCCAGCAAGGACAAGTTTTCAGGTATCTATCAGGTATTGCCCCCTGACATTTGCTAAGGAACCCACAACCGGTCTCAGCCCAAGCACGCTGACATATCAAGCAAATGCTTGCCACCACTTTGGCTGAGCTGGCCAGTAGTGGATATACATATAAAATAAAAATGTATACATATATAGTCAACCAGACATGAATATTATTTATCAGGGGCTGAACTGATATCTAGAAAATAAATACTAATTTAGATATTTATGACACCTCTTTTACCTTCAGCCATGTATTGCTGCTACTACTGGTGTTCATGTGTCTATCATATCCAGGCTCTACTCCAAAGAGCATTCTGAGCTTCAGAAGTCTCTTAGAGGTTGTCCATCCAAACTTTCCTCTACCAATATCCAACATGCTATTTGTCTTATCTCTTCTGGAAAGGCAGAAAATGCTGTTCAAGTAACCAAAGCTCTCACCAATGTTGTCAACCAACCCCTCTCTACCACCACAGTACACTGGAACTTGAAAAAACTGGTATGAAGGCTGTAGTCAAGTCCAAACAACCTCTTCTCTCAGCCAAGCATTGTAAGACCCACCTAGACTTTGCCTATGCTCACAAGGATTGGACTGTGGAGGATTGGAAGAAGGTAGTATGGTCTGATGAAACCAAAATCAATTGTCTAGGGTCAGATGCACACAAGTGGGTGTGGAAAAAGGCAGGCGAAGGGCTCAATGATAGGCTGGTTGAAGGAACCCTCAAGTTTGGAGGAGGTTCTCTCATGATGTGGGGGTGTATGACCTGGCAGGGAGTTGGCTATGCTGCCAAGATTGATGGTAGGATAGATGGAGACCTTTACCTTCAGAGTTTGAAGGATGAGCTGCTGAATACTCTACAGCATTATGGTCTTCATCCTCCTGACATCATCTTTCAGCAGGACAATGACCCCAAGCATACCTGCAAGAAGGTGAAGGAGTGGCTTGGAGAGCAGGATTTTGGAACTATGGTGTGGCCAGCACAGTCTCCTGACCTAAACCCCATTGAACATCTCTGGGTTTACCTCAAGAGGAGGCTAGCAGATCATAAACATCCTCCTAATGGGATTCATAAATTATGGGAGAGAGTTCAGGTGGACTGGAAGGGAATACCACTGGAGGAGTGTCAGAAGTTAATTGACAGCATGCCTAGGAGGGTTGAAGCAGTGATCAAGGCAAAAGGAGGCTATACAAAGTACTAATACCCATTCAATATCAAAGGGTGCAAAACTAATGCAATGGTATTGCTGTTTTGAAATGGGCATATCTCCACTGCCACTGGGCCACATCACATGATTTATGGACAGCTGTGTAGCCAAGGGTTTGTACTATGTTTGGTCCCACCAAAGCTAAGTGACATTCCCACATGCTCTTGTGCTGTGCTTTGCACACCATGTCAGGGTTAAATATTGCAATGGTTTTGGAGGTCACTGTATTATCCATCCCTTTTGGCAATACATCAATTTCATTTCATCTGATCTCCCTTGCTTCCAATCTGTGGGCCAACACCTTCATGATTCCTTGTTTCCTCTTATGTCTCTACCAGACTGCCCACTTAGTCCTCTGGATAACCCACTTTGCATTTTGATAGGCTCCCTCATGGTCAGCTTGTCCATCTACTGTTTGATCTGCTGGGAGATCTAGTAATAGTTTACTCCTTAGAATGGTGTGAGATCTACTATATCTCCCTACCATCATTCAGCTATACTCCTTCTGTTATGTTTGGCGTTAGACTCGCAAGCCTGTCAGTGGTTCAATGGTTCAAGGAAAACTGCAGGGACAAAGAGTTGCTTAGCAGGTCAAGGTAAGGCCACTTCTAGGACAATAGTTGCTAGGTGGGTTCAAGGGTGGGAGGGCCAGCCAAGGAGTGAAGGCTTGCTTGGTGGATCAAGGGGTTCCAAGGTAATGAGGCTAGATTCGAGTAAGACTAGCTTAGAGAATACATGGCCTAGGTGCTCAGGTTTATATAGCTATGGGAGGCATGCACAGACCAAGCTGTGCAAGTGTCATGTCTGTGGGAAGAAGTCATTGATGATGAGTCAATGAGAAAAAGAACCAAGAGAAAGGTCATCATTGATGAGTCAATAGGAAAGGGAAGTGATGTATGACAAAAGTGAAATGAGTCAATAGGAAAGGAGAAGCAAAGAGTGAGTAATCAAGATGAGTCAATGGGAAGAAAAGAAGATGGTAGAATGAAAGAGAAGTCTCATGTGTAAGACATGATGACTCAATGGGAAATGGCATCCATGCAGTGTGTGACATGATCAGGTGACATGGTGGAGGAAAAGTAAAGCATGTGAAGAAGAGAAAAGTGAATCATAACACCTTCTACACAACCACTGAGCTCTCCACCATCACTGTGATTCATACCTTCAGCATAATTCCCCCAGATGTCATCTTGGGGAGGGTTGACCTGGAGGCCACCACCCACAGCCTTGCAGCTGTGAGAGAGACAATCACAGACTTCTCCATCTTATTTGGATTCATGAGGGTGCTTTACCAGCTCCCAAGAGGACTCATTTTACCCCACCTCTGACTCCACCTCTCCCTCCTTACCTGAACTGAGCAGGAGTTCTACCTCACTGACTAACCTGCCACCAGAATCACAGAATCCTGGGTGAACCTGCTAACACAGGAGACAATTCCCCAAAACATCCAACATACCCAGCCACCCTGTGGATATCTACCTCAAGCCACAATTTCATCCTGATCCAACCTAACACCCCTCAATACAAGCCAGTCACTCCTGAGCACACAACCCAACCAATCCCTGTCCCACCTCCACAAACCCACTCAGGTACAAGTATATACCAGAAGAACTAGCAGCAGTTCAGCAATGGGTACAGACCAACATTTGCTTCCTGAAGGAGGACCCCCTTCTACATCAAGGGTTATGGCTGGACCATCTACTAGCTCTAAGTGGGGTCAATCAATCACCTTCTCTCCTTCCTCTGCTGACACTCCATCACCTCAGGGGCATGGCCAGAAATGCCACACTTGCAGGGCCTGAGATCACTATTGACCTGCATCCCAACTTTACAAATGCTCTTACTGCCTTGTTTCCACTCCAGGGCATCCCCAATATGCTTGCCCAGAACACATTTGTGCCACCTGTGGTCTCCATGGACATAGTGATTCAATCTGTTCAGAGGATTCCACCCTTCTTAACTCCTCTGGAGACAAGGGAGGGGAGGAGCACAACACTGGGGGTGACAGTGTCTGAATGAGTGTCTCAGACCAACAATGGGGGTATTGTTACAAACAATCTAGTGGTGGGCCACTACTACTTTTTCTCCACTCCTATTGGTACTCCTTTCTCACTTCATTCTTGGCAGACTACCTTGTGGCTTTTAGGCTCAGACAGCCTTTGGCTAGATAACCAACCATACCTTGCTTTCCCCTTTTATCCACAGCAGAATGGTGACTCTTTGACTTGTGAGTTGTATATTGATTCTTTCCCATGAACCTGATCCAGCAAGGTGCAACTTCATACCTGCCATATCAGGGTTTACACTTCCCCTGTTTCATGGATACATCACTCCCACAGCCATATCTGCTTACTATAGTTGCATTTCCCTTTGACTCATACCAGACATCTTCTCACAGTCTCCTTTTGTTGAGCATAGCTTAGTCCAGGTATTTATATGTGACCTGTATTACTACTTGTCCCTCAGTTAGTTCTATGCAATCTATGCACAGTTTCTAGCAACCCACAAGTCCTCAAGAGGATAGTGAGATCTCTCAGCTTTGATAGTCTCACACCACTAGAAAGTGTGCACTTGACAGTTAGATTCTGTGTGTATGCATAACAAAAACTTCCCACTCATTCCCCCTTCACTTCAAGATGTTGGCACTCTTTGCCTGGCATCTCTTCCAGCAATCTATAGCACCCCAGATGCTCATTTGAGTATGTAGGTATGTATGACTTGTTTCATGTATCATCTGCAATTATAAAGACTAAGTCAGCCATCAAAGAGGAGCAAGTACAGTCTGATGTCTGTCACAGCACTGATTTTCTCTATGGATGACTTCAAATAATCACCTGAAGCATCTGCATACACTAGTACATTCTGCACTGTCATTACTGTGTAATCTGTATGGCCAACATACTGGCAAAGATAATCATTTACACATGCAGAGGCTTCTCAGCCTTAGCCTTGTCTTGGCCAGTGGGCCAAGCACTGCAAATCAGTTTGCTTAGAGGAATTGAATGTTGGTGGTGACAGATTGTAGCTAACTATGATTGTGTATGTGTGACATGGGTAATCAAAGTCGAACTTAAATCACTTCCAACAAGTAATCCAAGATTCACTAAACAAGAGGGGATCAATGTCAACTTGATAGACCCCCTGAGTAGAGATGACCAAAGAATGGCAAGGAAGACAGAAAGCCTGTTCATTCCAAGGAGTGAACCAGCCATAGTAAAAGCCATCAGAAGATTGAGTCCAAGCATCCTTTTTATATATGGCAGCAGAAGAAAAGAGATCTTTGGTTCTCCATACCTTCACAGAGCAGTCTTCAGACCCTGAGACAATGTGGGTGCCATCTGGTGAGTAGCTAACAGAGATAACATAGTCTGTGTGCCCCTGAAATGGACCACCCACACACTCTCCAGTGGCTGCATTCCAAACCCTAATGGTCTTGTCATCTGAGCCAGAGACAATGTGGGTGCCATCAGGTGAGTAGCTAACAGAGGTGATTATATTTGTGTGCCCCTTGAATGGACCAGCCATGCTCTCTCCAGTGGCTGCATCCCAAACCCTAGTGGTCATGTCCCAAGAACCAGAGACAATGTGGGTGCCATCTGGTGAGTAACCAACAGAGGTGATACCACTTCTGTGCCCCTGAAATGGACCAACCATACACTCTCCAGTGGCTGCATCCCAAACTCTAATGGTCTTGTCTGAGGAGCCAGAGACAATGTGGGTGCCATCTGGTGAGTAGCTAACAGAGGTAACATGGTCTGTGTGCCCCTGAAATGGACCAACCATACACTCCCCAGTGGCTGCATTCCAAACCCTAATGGTCTTGTCATCTGAGCCAGAGACAATGTGGGTGCCATCTGGTGAGTAGCCAACAGAGGTGATCATATTTGTGTGCCCCTTGAATGGACCAGCCATGCTCTCTCCAGTGGTTGCATTCCAAACCCTAATGGTTCTGTCAGCTGCACCAGACACAATATAAGCACCATCTGGTGAGTATCCAATAGAGTTAACCCAAGATGTGTGTCCCTGAAGTGGACCAGCCACACACTCTCCAGTGGCTGCATTCCAAACCCTAATGGTCTTGTCCTTTGAGCCAGAGACAATGTGGGTGCCATCTGGTGAGTAGCCAACAGAGATAATATGGTTTGTGTGCCCCTGAAATGGACTAGCCACACATACTCCAGTGGCTGCATTCCAAACCCTGATGGTTCCACTATGAGAACCAGAGACAATGTGTGTGCCATCTGGCAAGTATCCAACAGAGCTGACAGAACCTGTGTACCCCTGATATGGACCAACCACACATACTCCAGTAGCTGTATTCTGGACCCTGATGGTCTTGTCACCTGAGCCAGAGACAATGTGGGTGCCATCTGGTGAGTAGCCAACAGAGGTGACAGGGCTTGCGTGCTCCTCAAATGGACTAGCCACACATACTCCAGTAGCTGCATTCCAAACCCTAGTGGTCTTGTCCCAAGAACCAGAGACAATGTGGGTGCCATCTGGTGAGTAGCTAACAGAGGTAACACGGTGTCTGTGCCCCTGAAATGGACCAACCATACACTCCCCAGTGGCTGCATTCCAAACCCTAATGGTATTGTCCCAAGAACCAGAAACAATGTGGGTGCCATCTGGTGAGTAGCCAACAGAGCTGACAGGGCCTGTGTGCTCCTCAAATGGACTAGCCACACATACTCCAGTAGCTGCATTCCAAACCCTAGTGGTCTTGTCCCAAGAACCAGAGACAATGTGGGTGCCATCTGGTGAGTAGCTAACAGAGGTAACATGGTGTCTGTGCCCCTGAAATGGACCAACCATACACTCCCCAGTGGCTGCATTCCAAACCCTAATGGTATTGTCCCAAGAACCAGAAACAATGTGGGTGCCATCTGGTGAGTAGCCAACAGAGGCAATTATATTTGTGTGCCCCTTGAATGGACCAGCCATGCTCTCTCCAGTGGCTGCATCCCAAACCCTAATGGTCTTGTCATTTGAGCCAGAGACAATATGGGTGCCATCTGGTGAGTAGCTAACAGAGGTAACATTGTCTGTGTGCCCCTGAAATGGACCAGCCATGCTCTCTCCAGTGGTTGCATTCCAAACCCTGATGGTCATGTCATCTGAGCCAGACACAATATAAGTACCATCTGGTGAGTATCCAATAGAGTTAACCCAAGATGTGTGCCCTTGTAGCAAAAGAACCTCTGCAGGCCAATTGGCTGGATTTTTAAAAGGAATAAAGACATGCTGCAGATGATCCACCCACAGGTGGCACAGCAAAGAGCCACTGGGTGTCTGGGACATAGCTGACAGATACAGATGAGGAACTGACTTCCTGAGAACAGGAGCAAACACTTGAATGAACTGGTAAGCCTCTGTGGCTAGCATGACTGTCTCTTTGTCCTTCAATAATACTAGTTCAGCAATCAGGACCCTTATGACCAAGCTGCACTTTACCTGAGTCCAATTCATGAGGATGATACAGGTCTTTGTGGCTGACAGGATAGGGGAGGATGAGGAAAGGGACAGGAGGCTGGTAGCTTCAAGCCAGTAGGGTAAAAACCTCTTGAAGAAGAGTCTGACATCTTCCAACAATTCTGGAGTATGTCCAGCATGTTGTATGTGGTCCATCCAGTACTGGCATGCATAGGAAAGGTATGGAGGAATGGCAATCTTCACCTTGTTCTCCATGTCAGGAACAGCAGCATTGCACACTCGGGAGTCCTTCAGGTCACACATGTTGAACCTGAGCTTGTTGCGCATGCAAGTAATTAATGCTTGTCCTAAGATGAAGGAGTGCTGGGGCAGGATATGAACATGGAAAGACGAACTACGACCTTCATCGAGTAAAAAGTCACGGAATGACGTATGCAGTGGTCGGATGGGCTTGTCTTCATCGTGCGCTCCGTCGAGCAACGATCCGAGTGGCTTGATGATCTCTCGGACTCCCAGATCGTCACCAAAGAGTGCACAGAGGGAGGCCAGTGAGAGCGGCTCATATAGTGCAAGTACAACAGCCATAACATCATGAAACCGGCGCAGACCCCCTTGGGGCGTAAACCGATATTCCAAGATCGTCAGGTAAAGCTCGTCAAGCGGATGGATTCCTTCGATGTTGCTGTCTCGAAGGAGGATTTGAAGCCGAGCGCACATATCGAGTCCAGTGGTGTTGTCAGCCTTGATAAACTTGCACGCTGCGGACGCCCACTGAAAGAGCTGCTGAGAACGCCCCACCAGAAGTTGACACCAAGTACCATCAGGCCATGAAGAGTTAAGCTGCGTGCACCGATGGAGTGAATGATAAATGAATTTGTGGATATCTTCGTCAATCCTGGCCTCCGAGACATTTCCCAGATGGATGCGGGTGACTTGGGGATCAGAGCAGAGTGCGTCAATGATGTCGTTCTCTGGACGAGCAGCAATGAGGAAGCGAAGGTTCGTTGGGAAGTCGCGTTCTGCAAGGTGTTTCGATAGGGTGTCGAGGAGTTGTCGGCGACCATCCGCATTGCCACTTTCGTCAAGGGCATCTACCACGACAACGAGGGGCCCGACACTATGAATTCGTGCACTTGGCTGGATAAGGAGGCGCTTGAATTGTTCCGACGAAGAAGACGACGTGCGAAGAGCCCGATTATCCTTAACTATCTCCCACAGCACGGACCTGTACTGAGCATTGTGGTCGCATAGATCCCGTGCGATAGTGCTGAAAAAATTTTGAGGATTCCGTCTTGCGACGTCTGTGTTGGCGAAACAAAATGACGACCCAAGCCTCCCCTGCTCGTCGTATAGCCGTGCAATTGAATGAGCAATAGAGGACTTGCCCGATCCGGCGACACCTGTCAGAAGACATATCCGGGGCGCATCTTCGGCGGGGTTGTTGAGAACGTCGCAGATTTCTTGGAGAATGGACTCGCGAGTGCCAGGGAGGCAGCCCTTCTCCTCTGCATACCTTGCCCCGAATGCATATGGCATATCGTTCAAGTCAATGGCCTCTGCTGCATTAAACGTCTTTGAAAATCTGTATACGGTGCTCAGGGACAAGGCCTACCTGTGTACTCCACGACGTTTATCATCCGAATCACCGTGACACCACTCTGTAGCGTTACGCCCTCAAAGAATGCAGTTTTCAGCTCTTGCAGCTTACTGTCGTAAGTCGTGATCCTTGTATCGATATCAGACATCGCATATTTCGCAGTCCGAATCCCTATGTACGGAGATCAGTTTTGCCCTCAGAAAACCAACAGCCACTCACAAAAGTTCTTTTGTTTGGTATACTCCACGATAAAGTACGCGCACTCCGTCACCTGCTGGATCAGGAGCGTGAGAGGCTTGACGTGGGCCTCGACTGCCTTCAAAGGATCAGCATCGTGAACGAACGCAAGGACCTCGCACATCGTGCCGGCTAGGCGAACAATCCGGTCGTCGTGATCCTTCTGATTCACGAGCACCTGCAGAACATCACAACTGGTCAGACATGGCACGGATGTTGATGAACCGAACACACCTGGGTCGCGGAGGAAATAACGGACCACGCCAGAGACGCGTAGGGATGAATCTATGCGACATTTAGAAACATGATCGAGACTCGAAGACGACAGATACCTGGACCACGTTTGCGACGATCTGGTTAAATAATTTGACCTTGTCCAACAGAACGCTCCACGTATTCTCGAGCGTCTGCGCTGTCTCAACTGCAGTGGTAGCGATATCGACAACCGAACCGACGAGGCTGACAACCGGTGGTAATGAGCCAAGTTTACCGACCCCTTCGGTTGCCATAGCGACAGCATCGGCGACCTGATTCTGGTCGACGCCAACACCTCTGGGCGGACCAGCAGTGCTGATCTCTCCAACTGGCTTGCAGGCGGCATCGACCACTTGGGTCTCGCTAAGCACGGCGAACACGATGGACATCTGTGACACATTAGGCCCGTTGGTGGCGTCCTTTGCAGGATTTCCCTCAAATACTGCCGATCGCAGTGATCGCGTCAGTTCAACGTATCATCGAGAACACTGGAACCGTACCGCCATCCTTCAGCCCCCCGAGTATTCCCTCAATGGTATCAGAGAGGGCTGCTATTACTTCGTCCTTGCCGAGGCGGCGCTTCTGGAAAACCTTGACGAGGAAAGCGCACTGGTCTTCCTTCACATTACTGGCGAGAATCAGTTCTCCTTCGCGGAAAGCGACGGGGTTGTACACACAAAGACATATTCTCATTCCAGGGGGTATAATCCTTTCCCTCCTTGGCCACATTGGTCGACCAGGAGGCGTTACCTACGGAGAACTGGATGTAGAATCGCCTTGGAAGCGGGCATTTGGGCCGCACTCGAGTATAAAGCTTGATTTCTGGTTGAATGTCTGAGCGACGCCAGGTCCCAGCACTGCGACTCAGCCCACCTTTGACAGTGATTTTCTTTTCCCTGGAACCATATTTAGCACGCTCGCTGGGATGAGATTATGCTGCATGTACATACGCGACTGGACTCATATTTGGAGCTCGACCTGTCCTACTGATTGGCAGATGGGGGCGAGTATGCGTTGACTGCTGAGGGTGCCCGTGGGAGCCTGGGAGGTTGGGAACCGAACTAGCATGCGGTTGTGGGCGCATGGTGAGTGGCGGCCGTTTGTCTCGGCCGCATTGCTACCGAAACACACAGATAGGCCAAATATTGGTGAACTTATCATGAGAAGGTAGGTCCCTCGAAAGATTCCTGTTATGCCTCCTAATGAAACGGTCTGTGCACCGTCTTGAAAAGCTGAGATCGTTGCGGATTAACAGCAACCAACGTCATTCCCTGGCCCTTTGCAAGAGAATGTAGTATACACTTGTCTCCGGCAACAGCTCTAGTTTGCTTATCATGCAGGAGAACGCACCGGTGGTCGAAGACTCATCTGTGGATTGAATTTTCCAACCTGCAAAACTCCGAAACTCCAACCATCCAGTCACACGACTGTATCAAAGTTGAGTCGGAGCTTCAACTGATTGCCGAGTCGGGCCAGCCCCTGTTTTCCCACATACCGACGCACCAACGCCCCCTTCACTGCCACTTTCCCTCAAGTCGACGACTGGCGACTGGCGCAGAGCGTACTCGCGAGCACAAGCCCGCCAGCAGATGGCGTCGTCTGCTGGCGGGTCCGCGCTCGTCTGGTACCTCCCATAACTCGTCCGGGGCCCCCCGCCCTTGCCCTTGCGCGTCCATGTCCACGTCCATCCACGTCCCCGCCCCTGCCCCCGTCTCATCGTCGTTGCCACCCCCGCTTCGGTCCTCGTCCATTGTTGCCCTCATCTCTGCCCCATCCACGCCGACGTCCTCGGTCCCCTGCCCACGTTCCTCATCCACACTCCCTCACCCTTGTCCGCTGCCGCCGACCGGTCTTCATCACGACCTGTCCCCGTCATCACCACGGCATGGCTCTCAACCCGTCCACCCTCGCGCCACCCCCTAGCTGCTGTCGCCCGTCGCAGTCAACAACAGGCTGAACTCGACAACCTCCAAAAAGGGAGGCACTGCATTGCCGTAATAACTGCAGCCACAGTGCACCAACCGTGACATAGAGAAAAAAAGTACAAGCTGCTATCTTTTTTTTTTTTTTTTCGTCGCGTCCAACTGACGCACAGGAGCTCATTTAAAACAGTTTCACTGTGACCGTTATACCCTCGACTTGGTACGAAACCACGTTATTACCATAACACACGTTCACTGGCATCGTACGATAGCACCCTCGACTGCAAAAATGCACTGACTGCAGCTCCCAAGAATTCAGTCGACACTGTTCAGACACCCTATCTCAGCCGGCCCGAGGGGGATGAACATGCATGCCGTTCCATAAAAATGGTCCAGCAGCTGCCATTCAGTACCAACACAGTCTTGAAATCCACGGACGACTTCATTGATGTGCCCTCACGACATTTCGTCATCAGCTCCCTGAAGAACCGGTCCACAGTCCCCTCCAAGAGCTGTTCCACTCTGGACGAGCACTCACCGTCGACCATGACTACTTGCGCTTGGTCTGTCATCAGGCGTCAGAGCACTTGATTGATGTACGTATTTTGGTCCTCTACCGACCATTCATCTGCTTCGAGTGCCATCCTCGTGACCAGGTTGATCCCGCGGTGACAGAGGTGGCGATAGAATAACTGGAAGGAGTAGGACATCGCGCGTGTCCACGAGTGGCAAGTGAGCGGTCTGACCCTTTCAGTAGCCCTGGCAGCGGCCCAAGCAGATCGTGCCCTAATGGTGGGTACTCGTGCGTGAGGCCAAACAAAAGATGGCCGGGGCAATACCGTTGACCAGGTCGAGGGCGAGGGGATGCAAGTAGCACACAATGAGCGTGGCTAGATAAGGTGTGGGAAAATAGTGTGGCGGGAGCGGTGTTGCTCGGCATGCGGCAAAATTGAGTCTCCATCTAAACTTTGTCGTAGCCGTTTGGAGTGTTTGGACTTTTGGAGTGTCTAGAGGGTTGGAAGGTTCATTGATACCGTGAAATTTTGCGTTAGTCGACCCATGGCTGGCACCATCCAGAGCTACAAGACCATTTTTCGCTTTTCCACGCATCTACGCATCCACGGAGGCGCACCGCCGAGAAACAGGCGGCTACACTGGGAAACGACAAGAAAAAGAATAGAAAAAAATTCTGAAGACGGTCAGATGGAGATTCGAGGTGCACCTACGTGCGACGCCTTCAGCAATTTTATATGCGAACAAAGTAAATGAAGGGGAAGCTTCGAAGAGTCTGAGACGAGAGACAAAATAAGAACCGCATAGTAACGTGATTAGTGGTTGATGCATACAGATGGTAGGGGTGCGGGGATATAAACAAGACCACAGGAGGCTCCGGCGAGTTGCTGCCCTTCCCAGTCTTGAACTTGACCAATAATTGATGGATCAGCGTGGTGACACGTCACATGCTCAGTTCGCGCCTTGCTTCATACTAACGATCCCTAGGCCACAGCGTAAACAGGCTCGCGGAGCGTTGTGAAGTTATCCTTGTCGCCCGAACCTCCACGGCAGGTGGGGAAAGCGGACGGGGGCGAAAAAGTTGACGGAGCACGAACCACAGAGTCGCCGTCAAGTGAGACCTACGACGTAGCAGATTACACTTAATCCATAATCGAAGGTGGTAGAATCTCTGCAACAGTCCACAAAAGGATGAAACCCTATGTATTGCCGGATACATGGTTGCATGGCCTTAGTCGTTCAACCGCCAGGGCGCCGGACGTCAATCAGCTTCGCCCTTAGACCGGCTCGAAGGAAAGTGACCAGGACTGGGACAAGGCGAGTAGCTGCCAAAAAAAAACGAAGCGGGAGAACAACAATACTGAGATGATCTCGTGACGCGACTTGGCTGGGCGGGGCTCGGCAGGCAGATGTAACAAATAAATGCGATAGCGGGCAGCGAGCCAGATGGAACGCTGAAAAAGGATATAACCTACAAGACAAATGGAGGGGGCGAATCAACTAGTCTCATCCTCTCTGGAGCAGAGTCACGAGGTGGAAGTAGACGATGATGAGGATGGAATATGGCCCGTGAGATGGGTCGATCTTTTCATATCATTTGTTAAGGCGGTGGGGAAAACGGTGTCGGAAATGTGAAGTGGGCCGCTGGCCGGGGGCATTGGTGACCCCTTGCAGGCCATGGTCGTCTCTGGGGAGACACGCACCTTGGATGGCTCAGAGCAGGCACGGAGAAGGTCTGAGTCAAGGACTTCGTTTGGGAGCAGCGTTGCGGGAGGAAGCTTACATGAGAGCATGCGACATTATACTGCCAAACACGCGGGCTCTGCCTCCGTGCTCGCTCGCTTGAAATGTCCGTCACGGTGTGGGGCGTCCGCAAGTTCAGTCTACCCCTGTTTGCCGATACACCCTTCCGTCGTCGTCTACCTATCCTCTCTCCACACAACAACGAGCCAGCGTTGCCATGTTTCTCTTTCCGCTCGCCAACCCTCCGAGGTGTGGTGCTCATCTTCACCCTTTTCGCCTAAACCTCCCTTCAACATTTAGATCCCCGAAGTTACGTCGTCTCTCGGTCGCGTTAGCACCTCGCTACTCAGCAACATGAACAGCAGTCTACCCTGCCTCAGTGAATGTTCTTACAGCACCGGCAGCCGGTTACCGCAGGGCGCAAGCGTGATAGTGGATTTACCTGCCGCTCTACCTGAAGCAGGAACACCGGACCCGGTCTTCCCCATCATTCGATCTAGCGTTTCCCGCCCGTTCCCCGTATTTACCTCAATATATTGAACAAGATCGTATCACTATGCATGTCTTTACTTCCGCAAGACTCATGGGGCACACGCGGTCTCAAATAGAGTTGTCCATGTATGTTCAGACTTCGTTTGTAGTTGGTCCTGGCATGGTTACTGACGACATATTCTCGTGCTCCTATGCGACCGGAGCACCCGCTTCTTTCTTTCTCTTACAGGTGTGGCCCGGACAGGGTGGGCTTCATCATTCACACCATATTTCCCGAGTCTCAGCTTATCTGTGATGTACGCTAGGTAAGTGCCTGGACCTCGTGTGCGTCTGTTTGATGGCCACAGCTCCAGCCAGGGTCTTTCGTATCCGAGATGCCGAGGCAGACAAGGTGGCCATGAGTTTCATTCATACCAGCGCCCTCTTCTTCGGCTTCAGTCAGGCGTTCTGTGAAGGTCTGGAGTCTATGCGCTCGAGCACGCAGTTACAGTAACATTGATGCTGCACAAGACGAGACTATGGTTGATCATTCTTCCATTGTCCCATACAGCCGGATATGGTCTTCCTGTGCAGAGACCGTCTATAATGAATGCAGAACCAGCCAGAATCGATCATGGCACCTGTCTTCCTAGGTGGGCGCCTCTCTGATCCCATTTACAGCCCCACCGTTGTTTGCAATAATGCAGGACTCGCTGCTCGTCTCCCGTCTTTTATCCTCTGACCAACCCGCTGTCGAATCAACCTTGCGCGTGTCTCTTTCCGTACGTAAATTCCGTTCCCCGACTCTCTGGTGTTTATCTTCGTCTTTTAGTTTGAACTCCCCTTAAAGTTGGCTTAGAGCTCACTAGATGTGGCGCCTTCTGGCACCTGCACCCCAACAGACGTCAACGCGAATGGCCATCAACCCACGTCGACCTGCAATATTGGCAATCGGTCCGCCTGACGTGAACGTGGCGGTGGATTTCCTTGTCGTTCACACCAAAGCGGAAACACCGGATGCGATTGTTCCCTGTCGTTTATTCCAACATGGCTCACTCGTCTTAGCTACAACAGAGCCGAGTCCATATCTCAAGATTGAACCACAGGGTAGACACATGCGATACAAACCTTTGCCGAGATCAACTGCGTACGCATAGACATTGTCTGCACGTCCGGAGCTTTAGGGGTTGCTGACGACATGTTTTTCGCCAGCTCGAAGTGTCCATCGCGTATTTGAACCCACTGAAAATCACGCGTGAAATCGTCTTGGTCAAATGGTGGTGTGGCAGTACTTGCTGTCAGCACCGAACACCACTAGAAATATCTGTCTCCCACCGACGCGTTAGAGCTATTGCGGGTCGCCCAAATGTTAGAATTGTATGTCCAGAGCTTGTTAAATGAGCGATCTAAGATTGTGATGTAGCTGCGCGACTACTCCGCTCGTACGGTAGCCGTTGCCAGTGTGACCATTAATATCGAGGTGGTCGTGTGGGCGTACGACGACCGTCGTGGCCGCTATGGTGATGGAACTACTCGACACGAACTGCCCGAGTCCTGCTGGTAGTAAGTAGGTCCTATTCTCTTGCATGCAGAGTCATCGTTCAACGGTCGGCATCGACTTGGTTCAGCAGCAACTTACCTATAGCATCTAAAATTATCTCTGCACTCTCTTTCGATCAGCATCCCCCCGAGTATCGATGATACCCCAGACGTTCGCTTGAACAAGCGGGGTACGCACAACCTGTTTCGCGCATCATCCATGATTAACCACTAACCGATACTTTCACCTCAATTCAGCAGACCAAAACGCGTCAGTCGTGATCCTGTCAGGGCCTCTTTGCTTGGTGCGACCTTGTGGACGTCGCGTGGCCCCGACGACTGGGAGAGAGCACTTGCTTCTTTTGTGCACTCTGGCGGTGCACACGAGGCTGCTGAGTGTGCTACATTACGCCTCGGCCCTTTCGCGTCCAAAGCATCAACATATTCCCCTGCTTCCAAGGCCCGACCTCGTTGTCCCTCCCATTCAACCGGGGGGGAAGAAGTGTTCTCAAGCTCCCCTGCCAGGCTGAACAGAACGAAGAGACTCCGCATCCGTTTGAGGTGGTCGAGAAGGTCTGGATGCGACTTCTGTTCCCACTGGAATTATTGGTTTTTCGATATTGCATCCCTAACATTGCACAGCGGAGGTGGAGCACAGAACACAACCTGAGCAATGATGCATTGCTCGGCAAGTGACTTATCCAGTGGATCCGAGCACGAACCATTCCATGGGAACAAAAATATGTAGATGTTGCCCGTCGAGGTTGTACTTGCATTTGTCTTGCAGTGGACCGACAACATCCTCGGACGTACCGGCCGACGCTGTCTCTATGCAACTTTGGAGCTTCGCTGGGTGACGGGATTCTTGCGCCGCGTCTAACTGATCACTTTGTAGTCTGTGCTTGATGTCGTGATTCCTCGCGAGTTCGGGTGTTGGCCTCATGGGAGAATCTCAAGACGGTGAAGTAAATATTGCTCATGTCTCAAACGTAACTGATTCCGCCCTTAGACAATTTGTGGAGATGTGAGCAAATGGGCGAGCATGGTTCGATGTCCATCGTTTCGGCCCTCTCCGTGGTAACAATCCCCCGCAGGCGGATTCATTTCAATCATGCTCCGATTTCCTTTTCCCAGTCTTACGAAGGCCATCATCACGGGCATGTCGAGAGTTATCACCAACCCTGGGGGTGAGATTACTTCGAGGTCAGCCAAATGCTCGAACCGATCCCCATTCGTGTCCCCGCGTCCCGAGCGACGGCGACCTGTCACCCACCTTACCGTCTCCTCTGGAATACGAGAAGCGCACAATCCGTGATCAGGGAGTGTATTTTCCCGTTGATTTCGAACCCAAATCACTTTTAGATGCCTACAATCTTTCTTTGGCATATGGCAAAAATAAAAAGCTCCTCCTTGCAGTACTCTCCACTTGGTGGTGGGTATTCTTCACATCTTTACTTTGACACCCAGGATCTTCCCACCCTTGCAATGAGTCTAGTTGCAACAACTCAAATGTTTTTGCTTGCAGGTACTCTGCTATCATGAACTGTTGGCTATGGTAGCAGGCACTTGTTTGGTCCCATGTCATGGTTGATGCCAGATTTCGAGGGCTTGGGCCCAGCTTACAGGCTGCCATGATGCTATGTCACATGGCAATGTCCTTGCACCTCTTTGTGCATGTCTATGTACAGTGGGGTGCATTGAGTTTGAATACAACCTGAGGATTGTTGGGTAGATTGCTTTGAAGTTTGAACTGGGAGTATGATCTGCTTCTCCCAGTGGATTGACAACATGCTTTATTGTGGTGGTTAAGACTGACCTTATTCAGTGATCAGTAACTTTGGGACTTTGCTGGGTGGTGGGATTCTCATGCAGGATCTAACTGGCTGCTTTACTTGATGTTGAGCAAATCCCAGATTTCTCATGAGTTCAGGTATAGTCCTCACTCAAAGGGAATGAGAGAGGATCATGAATGGTAAGAGAACTGCTGCCTGGGTCATAGACACAACTGATCCCATCCTAGGCTAGGCAATTTTTGGACATGTGGACAATATGGGGAAGCATAATTCCATTCTTACATGGTAATGGTTTTTTATCAGTGGGTGTATGGATTCATTTCAATTATCCTTCTGCTGAGCTTACAGAGGAGTGCTGGTCCTGAGCAATCCCCATCATGTTGAAGAGATCTCATTGACTTCATGGGGATAGGTCAGTTCAAGTTATTGCTATTTTGATATTTGGCATTGATGCCACACATCCAATTGCCTGCTGGTACACTGGCATAGAGGCTATGCTTGGTAAGTCTAGTTGTTCTGTCTTTTTTCTTTTTCAAGCATTGCTCACTGCCTACCATCACTATTCAAGTCAGCACAAATTACTCCATACTATAATGTAACTGTGACATTAGCCATATGATAGTGTTACATGTACTGTGATGTACATGCTTAAGGTGCAATTGCAATTTGGCAAATCCTTCTATTACTGCTATGAAAAAGAATGTCATTTTTTGGGACCAACTGTGATTATATGACCAGAACAAGTCTAGAAAAACATGCATAAAGAGTTAGAAAATATTGTACATATGACTACTTGAAATCACTCAACAAGTGATCCAGGATTGGCCAAACAAGGAGGTATCAATGTCAACTTGATAGGCATTATCAGAATATATGACTAAAGAATGGCAAAGGAAACAAAAAGCCTGTCTGTTCCAAGGAGTGAACCTGCTATAGTAAAACCCATCAGAAGATTGGGTCCAAGCATCCTTTTCATATAAAGCAGTAGTGGAAAAGAAATCCTTAGTTCTTCATATCTTGATAGAATGGTCTTTAGACCCTGAGACAATATGGGTACCATCTGGTGAGTAGCTAATAGAAGAGACAAAATTTCCATGCCCCTTGAATGGACCAGCCACACACTCTCCAGTGGTTACATTCCAAACCCTAATGGTATTGTCCCTTGGGCCAGAGACAATGTGGGTGCCATCTGGTGAGTAACCAACTGCAGTAATACTATTTGTGTGCCCCTGAAATAGGCCAGCCACATTCTCTCTGGCAACTGCATTCCAGACTTTAATAGTGCCATCATCTGAACCAGAGACAATATTACTGCCATCTGGTAAGTACCCAACACAACTGACAAAATCTGTTTTCTCCTCCAATATACAAATGACACACTTTTGGGAAGCTGCATTCCAAACCCTAATGCTGTTGTCCCAAGAGCCAGAGATGATGTATGCACCATTTGGTGAATATCAAACAGAGGTGACTTCATCTGTGTGCCCCTCCAATGGACCAACCACACACTCTCCAGTGGTGGCATTCCAAATCCTAATAGTTTTGTCTTTTAAGCCACTGACAATGTAGATACCATCTGGTGAGTAGCAAGCAGAAGTGACTGTACTTGTGTGCCCCTGAAATGGACCAGCCATACACTCTCCTGTAACTGCATTCTGAACCCTACTGGTGCTGTCCCAAGAGCCAGAGACAATTTGAGTACCACTTGGTGAGTAAACAATACAGGTGACACCTTTTGTGTGAACTTGAGATGGACTAGCCACATGCACTCCAGTGGCTGTATCCCAAGTCCTAATGGTCTTGTCTAAAGAGCCAGAGACAATATAGGTACCATCTGGTGAAAAGCCAATGGAGGTGATCTAATTTGTATGCCCTTCAAATGGACCAGCAGCACATTCTCCAGTGGCTGCATTCATAACACTAATGGTCTTGTCTCTTGAGCCAGTGACAATGTGGATGCCATCTGGTGAGTAGCCAACAGAGGTGACAAAATCTGTGTGCCCCTCTATTAGATTAACCATGTTTTCTCCTGTGATTGCATTCCAAAGGATGGTAAGCAAGGGGGGGTGGAGGGGATGGGGTTAGCAAGTGAGGAGGGGGCTCAGTTTGAATCCTAGGAACCCTGCTGAACCTGCTGACAACATCTGTCCATTGGCTGCAGTCTCAATGGATCAAGTGCCAGTGGCCCCCTCTGGGATGTCCTTGTAGAGGTTGAGGAGAGGATGGATGCCAACCAAGACCTCTACAAGGTGCCCAATGCCTTCCCAGCCCACACACCCCTATACCATAATATTTCCTCCTCCAAACTTCACTGTTCCCTGGATCTCCCTATCAATTAGGCCCTCACCTGCTTTTTTCCACACCCATTCCTTCCCATCTGACCCTATCCTGTTGATCTTGGTCTTATCTGATCATATGACACTTTTCTAGTCCCCCATTCCTTATACCTCAAGGCAAAGGTTAAATGCTTCTTTCTATTTTTGGCAGAAAGAAGTGGCTTCTTCTTCTTGGTAACTGCCTTGAATGAGTGGTTTTTGAGGACCCTCCTAACTGTTTGTGAGGAGACTGGAGTAGAGATGATGGAATTGATGTTGTTGGTAGCCTGGACAGTATTAGCAGCTCTCCCAGTAGTGATTTGAGACACTATAGCACACTGAGAGGTAGATGAAAGCTTGGTAGGACATCCAGAAAGAGGCATAGGTCTATCAGGAAGGAGGGTCCTGAGTATCCTGGAGACAGTAGACTGGCTGACACATGGTCTGGAGGCAATATGATGATGTAGAATGACCATTAGAGGCCAAAGAGAGGATATTTTCCTTTTGAGAGGAGGAAGTGGGGTGCATAGTAGATTTGAACAGTATTAAAGCCGTAAACAGTGCTTAAATAAGTTTAACTGGAGTGATTACTATGATACTGTGTCCATGGTAACCATCAGCTATTCATTTATCAATTGTCTCATATAATATCTGTCAGACTTTGACAGGTCTCATGGGTGGTTACAAAATTGAGTCAAAGACATGCTGAATTGAATTGATCATACCTCCATGGATACTGATCCAAATTACATAATCTTATTACTGACAGGTTTCCAAGCATAAGTATGTTCACTCTCCCACCTACTGTTTGGTCCTATTTGTCCATGTTCCTGAGCTATTCAACAGCTACTCTGAAATCTCAAAACATTGACTCAATTTTGGAAGTCACTGTATAGTCATTATGACAAAACAGGATGTGCAGACTCTGCAGAAAGTCCCCACTGTTATCCTTTTCAGTAACTCATCATCATTGCTCAGCTTTGCTCCTCCTCCTCATAGCCTGACACCATCCTCCTGACCCCTATATATGATTTGAAAACACAAGTTCTTGGAGTGGTAGCATTTTTCCTCAGTGCCCAAACATCCATAGAACGCTGTGGAGAAGTACTGGAGGTGCCAGGTATGTCAGTTTTTCCAGTACATGTGGATTACTTCCACCTTCTTTAGGAAGATCAATTTTTTGGCCTCCCAGAGAGTTGCAAGGGACATGGGAGAGTGCTTCCCAACTGTTATAGAGCCCTTCGAAACGATTGTAACATTGGCTAAGGCCAGACAAATCAGGTAAAGAAATGGCATAATCCTCTCCTCCTCACTTGGCCCACATCTCCATGGGATATTGGGCCACCACTACAAACTCATTTTTCCAGGGGGCTTAAGAGCCCTCTGGATCGACTGAGAGCACTTACAAGTCTCCAGGACATCAGCAATATGGTCATCCAGGATATGACCCATATATAAGAAAGGTTAATTTTTATCTCAAGAATGGGACCACTGATTCGCATCATGTGGGACTCAATAGGATCCCATTGATTTCTGCTATCACATACAACACCCCTCAGAGCGATCTGGGTGACTTCATTTTGACACTTAATGCCAGATAGTCTAAAGCCTCTGTGCATGCATGTAACATGCAGTACCAGAGACAGACAAGACATATGGATAGGATAGAATCCTCTATATTGACTAAGAGCATCTACAAGTCCCCAGGACATCACCTATATGGTCATCCAACATCTGACTCATATATGACAAAGATTGATATTTATATCAAGGGGAGGACTGCCAATTTCCATCATAGGGGGCTCAACAGGACCCCATTGGTGTTCTCTACCACAATCAACACTTCCCAGACTGGTCTGAGCAACTTCATTCTGACACTCAATTTCAGATGGTCATGGAGCCTATAGTCCATATAGCATTCAATGAGCAACACAGCTTATACAACAGAGAATATGTATATGAGAAGGGACAATGTTGCTGAATATGGCTTTCAAAAGTTTTCAAGTAAAGTTTACAGGTCAAGTTTTCATAGACTCTAAACAAGCTAGAGTGTAGTTTTACAATGCCAGATGATTAGCATTATACTATACAGCATAGGTCAACATAAGAGTCATATGTATTGACTGCTCACACACATATTTGATGCTGTAAGGTGAAATCCAATAGAAGATTCACCCTTTCATCTGCACTCCTAGCATTTTTGTACAGAATAAAAAGCCTTTTGATGTCCTTGGACACTTGAGTGGACATATCAGAGGCTTTATATCTCTGTAAAGCTGTAGAAAAGGGATCCTTGATGTTGTCCTGTATGAGAGTGAAGGACAATCCAAGAAGCAACAAAAGATCTATTGAAAAAGATATAAAAATAATAATACCAATGATCAAATATTATACCAATTCCTTTGTGGAGAGTATCTTTCCAGGTGCTAGATTTACTGCTCTAAACTGACAATATTAGTTTGCCTAAATAATATCAAATGAGTACATGCCATCAACTTGTTGGATATTTCTTGCAGACCAAGCTAAATATTTTTCCCTTATACATCAGCAACATATTAAATTAACATAAGTACATAGGAACACTACCTTTGCTTGATTGTTCCTCATGGTCTAAATCATAGTAAGTGATGTTAAATACATTGCAAAAAGAAGTAGACACACAATCTAATCAAGAAATCAGCAAAAAAACATATAACACCATGGAAATAATTACCATCTAATTATAATCAAGTAAGGAAAAGTGGTTATGTCAAAAAAACATACATCCTACATGACATGTCAGCTTTCCATCATGGTCTACAATGTGAGAGTGTTTACCAGCTGCAAATCAGTAACATTGAGATTATACTTAGAGCATGCAAATAATTAAATGTGTATGAATAAACATACATCCTGTAAAACAAGCAACAAAAAAATATCAACAAAGAAAATATAAGAGAGTAAGTCATAAAACTCACATTCTATGAAAAGAAGAATAGAAGAAAATGGACTAGTCAGTAGAATACTTATTGTATAACCAAATCTGACTACTTGCCCACTAGTTACAAAATAGTAGACAATATATGATTAGTAGCACACTTGTTCAATATCAACATCAGACAACCTACATGCTATTGATATGAATGGCATGAAATCAGTAGCATTCTTCTTCACACCTAACATAAAACACTCACTGCCTATCAATGGAAGAACACCCCACAGCATGGCAGTCAGCAGCATTCCCATTCTGCATCCACATCAGACCACTTACATGCTATCAACAGAAGTGCACCCCATGGCATGGCAGTCAGAAGCATTCTCATTCTGTTGGGCATGTGCAATCTTGTGTTGCAGTAAGACCTAAGGGCATAACATAAGACCTAAGGGCAAAGCATCCCAATGGAGTTTTCGTCTCCATAGTGCTAGACTAACCCCCCTGGCATTAACACTGGTACCTTGGCCATATAGCTCAGTGGTTAGAGCACCTGGTATACAACTAGGAGGTCACTGGTTCAATCCCAACTCTGGTCGCATTTTCGTAATACATTCCACATCCACATCAGACCACTTACCGCCTAATAACAGAAGTGCACCCATGGCATGGCTGTCAGCACCATTCCCATTCTGCATCCACATCAGACCACTTACTCTCTATCAATGGAAGTGCACCCCATGACATGGCAGTCAGCAGCATTCCCATTCTACATCCACATCAGACCACTTACTGCCTAACAACAGAAGTGCACCCCATGGCATGCCAGTCAGCAGTATTCCCATTCCAAATCCACATCAGACCACTTACTTCCTATCAACAGAAGTGCATCCCATGGTATGGCAGTCAGCAGTATTCCCATTCCACATCCACATCAGACCACCTACAAGCTATCAACAGAAGTGCACCCCATGGCATGGTTATAAGAAGCTTTTCACATTACTGATAAGCTATGTTATACATACCTATATTGTATCAATACCAATGAAGCATTGGTTAATCTCTGTCTACATCAATATATCCATGAGTCATACCTCTACATGAGGAAACCAGCTTGCTATTTTGTCTGTTGGATCAGTTCTTGAACCATAAGCCTTCCACGCATCTAGAGCTGGCTCCAATGCACTTCAATTCATTATTTTCACAATTAGTTGAGTAAGAAAAACCATCTTTCTTACTAGATCACTGCATATTTAATACACAGTTGAATGTTCTTCTGTTGTGCAGACACCAACAGTTTCTTCAATGATTCATCATTCAATGAATCTGCTGTCTTCTCTAGCAGTATGTTGCATCCTCTATCAGATGTATCCATGTCTGGTACAAAATTCAGGGCAGTCAAAGAAAAAGCATTTAAGTACACACTTTCCAGCTTCACATATGCCTTTGGAGGAAACTTAAAATTGCATAGGTCTTCTCATACATTTCTCTTCTTGAACATTTCTTCTCCCCCCTCCCTCACTTTCTTTTCCTGTACTTCTGGAGGTAATTCCCAGTAGTCTGGCTGATATGCCTGTATCATCAGTGCATCATACTTTGTGAACAGCATTATGACAGGAACTACCAATCTTCTCAGAATGCATGCTTTGTTCAAGTTGAGCAGAACTCCTCACTATTTTTGGTGTCACATTCTTTGAAGAATCTTTCCTCTGCAACAGTGACTGCCCTATGCAGTTGATCCATTGGAATACAATACCTACTTCTGTTGAGGCTCAATCTATTATTTCATCATGACTACTCACCATATTGCATGGATTTGCTTGGTGTTTGCACGTTCTTCAAGAAACCTTTTCATCTGGTCAAACTCATCCTCCTCCCCAGCTTCAAATCCAGGTGACTCATGGAACACAAATCTCTCATTGCTCTTGAAAACCATTTCATGATTGATATCATGCAGACCACGCTGTGGAAGTAGAACAAATTGTAAGAGCATCACAAGGACATTCATTTAGTACCAGTCCATCACACTCACCTTCCTGGACCCCTCGATGACGAGATCAACCTGAGCACGCATTGACTGCATTAGCACCTGTCCACTCCAATATGGTGAATGATACCTTTTCCCCTCGATCATTGTAGATCACTGGGTCCTCTGTTGAGTTACAGATCCTCTGCAAGACAGTCGTCTTCCCGGAACTCGCCCTGCCGATGATGAGAATCCTGAATCGGCCAGATTCCCCCATAAGGATAGGATCAACATCTGGCGTGTACTTGGGAACATCTGCGGTCCCTTGCACTTTGGGGACGCTCGCACCGTCAAAGCACAACTCGAGAGAGGATATGCTCACCATGGGCCTCTGAATCAATAGAGCGAACCTTAGGCAAGTGATCGTTGGTAAATCTGGCTCCAGTTGAGAGAACGCTTGAGTCCCCAGAGATCGTGCCCAGTTGGGTGGCGGGAACGTCGGAGTGAGGACCTTTTGTATGCACCGGAGACCGACCCTCGATGGTGCTGATCCATCCCTCATGAGAGGAGGGCTCTGCCACCCCAGCTTGAGTCAGGAGGGTGCTTGGGTCGCTGGAGGTCATGCCGGACTGGGTGTCGGAGCCATCAGAAGGCACTGGAGACGTGTGCCCACTAGTGACATGGGATTGTAGGCGTCTGATTTGTTTTTTGATGCTCTTCATTGTAGGATTGGGTAGTCGTAAAGCTGAGAGGGGAGTGAAGCGCGACCGGTAGACACAGGCAGTGGCACACAGTGAGAAGGGGTGAATCAAATGAGGAAGTTCTCATGGCCACGTACGCTTTGTTTGTACATGTTACTGCCTGAGGCTGTGTCAGCTCAAGCGGCTCACCCGCGCTCACCTGTAGCTGAGTCGGTCCATATTACAAAATGTTGTAAGCAATCTTAAAAATAGTCAATACTGTCGCCAAGAACACATCTTCCTTGAAACTCCCTCTAATAGGAGTGGGTTCCCCAACAAAGTGTACCCCGTGAACTAACGAATCCGCATCAGACAACCAGCAGAGGAAATGACTAATAGACGATACCCGAAGAAGCAGCACCACGTCACAGCATTCTGAAATGTTCGGCTCCAACCAGATCTTTCCGTCTGTGGGATCGACGAAGACCCAAAGAGCAGACCGACCCAAGGGGATACCTTTCCCCACGAACGGAGCAACTTCGCTACTTGCACAGCCAGCTGAGATGATACCAATTCTGCACAAAAAATGTGCGATCTCATTTTTAAGGCATGACTCGCATGACATCCTAATGCAAGGTCACAGTCAAACCCTCGCAAGAGGGGGAAAGAAGCGCATGCAGACTGGATTTGTGTTGAATGATGGCAATATTGCACCGGTCTGCCAGTTTCTGGGCAGCATCGTGAAAACAACCCTGCGTGCGCGAGCGCGAGAGAAAGATGCAAACCCTGGCACGACGAGTACCTGCACCAACGCTGAGAATAATCTCGTCGACCAGTAATGATTTCCTATTTCCCTGCAACAGACACTATCCCCACACAGCATTCGAGCGCTCTGTCCTCATGTTGCTCCTCGCTGGTGACCATTGTCGTGGATAAAATTGGTTGATGTACCTCCTCGTTGAGCATACTCGCATTCTTGATCGAGGCAACGGACACTGTGATGGCAGTGAAGCGAATTAGATTGACGGGACCAGGCGCGCACGAGCCATCACAACGTACACGGACCCTCTGCTTTATTTGAACACCTGGAATCCCATCGCAATGTAAGGCAGGGAAACGCCCGCCCCCACCGTCCGGCTTTGGATTAACGGCCCAGTGGTACTTAATAACCATCTCAACAGGCAATGAACCCAATTACCGAACACAACCCACACCGAGGCGAGGTTTCCAACCATCTGAAGGTAGAAAACCCATTCTATACTTTGCCCAACGTTTTTCTGTGAATCGGAGTTGAATCCATACCAGAGCGACGAAAAAAAACGGATATATAGAGAAAGTCAGGTCACTCAGCGAGCAAGACGGCAAGTTCACTCCCAACGGTGACTATGGAGCGCGAAGCACAAATAAGCTCTCTGAGAAAGAGAAAGTAAACACAGAGAGACCTACGAATCGACAGAGTAAGACGGATTGACCGTCGTTCCCTTTTGGTAGGACCGCTTGTCTCGGTATCTGGCAACTCATGCCCAACCACCTTTTGGCGGCAATCTCTGGTTGACTGCCTTGTCTCGATAATAGGGATCTTCTCGATGGCGATACCATCAGGTAGATTAGCATTGAAGCGATGATCGAATATAGCGCGGAAGCATCGGCAGAATCCGCGGCCCCCATGGAGTGGTATACGACTCTCCTCACGTGTCACCGCCAGGTGTGGCTCCTACGATGACGGACCCCTTTCTTCCCTCACTCAATTTTTTTTGACAGTCATTTCAGAGCCTTCCCGTGCGGCAACGAATTGCTAGCCTCGTTCACGGCGGCAGTCAAGGTCCACGGTCTGCATACAGATCGCCTTGTGAGACCTCCATGCACGAATGGGTCATTGTGGTATAGTCAGCCAACTTCGAGGGTAAGATAACAGGATCTGGAAGAAAAGATAAACAAGTTCGTGTGGAGGAACCAGGGGCTGTGGTCTGTGGCACCTATCACGAGAGAAAACCAAGGAGATGCGCAGAGACACAGAACTGCAGAGACGAGAACTTGTCAGGAGTGATGAGAACACTTTTTTTTTTTTCAGCCCACGAATGGGGACAGGATGGTAGGACAGGATGGGAGTTGTGACTGGCCGGGTTCGCAATGAAGGTGAGGTTCAGGTAGGGACCACCGGGACCTTCTGTGAAGACAGATCCCTCTGGAACCGACAAAATGGACGACCAGCGTCTGCCTCCAGTGATGACTGATGGGATTGCAAGGTGACGGTGAACAGGTCAGAAAGTCGTGCAAGAATAGAGAGGGCAGCCAGCGACCGTGGGGCTTGCGGGTCTACGGTCATCAGTGGGTTCTAGCACGCACTCTCTCTCACCGGTATTCGTCCTCTTTAGGCACTGTCCGTCGGTTTTTGGTGCGAATCCAAGTAGGTGGTCTGGGTCAGCACACTGAAGACGTGACGCTCCCATTGCGACAATGATGTTTCCAAGCTCACACAAGAAGTTGATCCAGGGCTCCAGGAGAATCCAGACCTTTACCATTGGTAGGGAAAATACCGGTAAGATGACCCTCCTCCTGGCACGCGTCGGTCGACTACGAGAGCAACCGCGATGGAGAAAAGGTACTGTCCATCAAATGCTCAAATTTGCAGACGCCAACTGGGACCTGGGTGCGCGTGTATGTCCGCAAACGGTCGTGCAAACGACTGATCAGCACAACGCCCATACCCCTGGCCTCAAATTGTCGCGTTGGTTCTGTTTACCCACGGGCTCTGGAACACAATCGGTGTTGATCTGTTTTCGACAGGCGGAAAGCCCCCGCGGGAGAAGAAGGGCGCGTTGAAGGTGAGCTCCAGCTTGTAATTCAACTTTCCGACGACGTAGGTGCGCCTCGAGAGAAAAACGAAACGAAACTCGGAACCCTTCCTTTCTTTTTCGACCGAGAACTCCGCAGAGGCAGAGAAAGGAGGCTGCTTCCAGGAAACGGGAGTCATTCGAGCAAGTACGTGCGAAAGGCCATAGTTCGTCCAACGCTGTGTCCACCGGCTAAACGTTTCGTAGAAGGCGTCCACGGTCCCCAGTTGAGCGAACCGCGGACGTAGTTGATTCCCCTGAGCACGTTTCAGCAGACCGAGAGCAAAAGGCTATCTGATCTCACTGGTCGAGGCGGGAACGGCCATTGCCGTGTGATCCCATCATGTCGATTGCGCTGCTCAGCAGCCAAGGCCTGCAAGTATTATTGACGAGGGGAAGCCAGATGACAGGCCAAAGCTATGCTCCTGTGATAAGAAACGCCCTCATCGAGCGCGACCGACGACCTTCCTAGTCACCGTCGCGTCCAAAGTCAGTAGCACGCTCTCCCCGATGGCAGGGACACTTACTTTCTAGGCACGGACCTCGACTCCACTGCAGCGAATACTAGCACCAGTGCGTGCGCTCTGGACAGGGTTGATTACAATCGGTCGTGGTGTTACTGATGGAACCACACACCCGGTAGTAAGCGGTCAGGTCGGACGCGGAAATGTTGCTGCCGCCGGGCAACGCCTTGGATTGGTTTCGTTGTGGGTGCACGTGTAGCCATTCAGGACGTTGTCTCTACCAATGACATCCGAGGTCAGGGTGGGCGTGATGTAGAGATGCCCGCTCTGGACGCATGAGTTTCTCGACGACGCGGTGGTGCTCCCGAATTCGTCGTTGCTAACCAAAGGTGTGAGCGAGGACGTTGTTGGCTACCAAGGAGAACGCGATCAGTCGACTTACCCGAACCCCCCGAGTTCACCCTCGCAGAACTAGTTCCTGCCCGCGCCAAACATGTCGTCGATGTCGATGTCGAACGCTTCGTCAAGGATGACACACAGGTCGCCAGACAGCATTTGCGAGGGCGCGTTACTGACTCTGGACGTGACAGTGACTAGGAAGGTCGTCGGCCGTGGTCCATGAGCGTGCTTCCTATCATGGGAGCCTAGCTTTGGCTTGTGTCTGGATTGTCTCGATCGTCAACACGTATGGGCCTCGGTCGCTGAGTGGTGGAATCGACGTCATGGAATGACACGGCGACAGCTGCTCCTACTCCAACCAGCGATATCAGACTGACTTTGCTTTTGGTCTGTTGAAATGTGCCAAGGGGGATCCTTTTCTCCACTTCTGCAGAATTTTCGGTTGAGAAAATGCAAGGAAAGGTTCCAAGATTCATTTTGTCTTACTCTCCAGGCGCATGTGCCTCGA
>JBBPLS010000210.1:0-37381 GCA_038089895.1 Boletellus ananas | reverse complement strand
CGATGCGATGTTTTGCGCTCTCGTGTTGCTCCCGTGCCTCCTCCGAGTTGAATTCGCGGTCGCAGTAACGACATTCGATGCGATGTTTGGCGCTCTCGTGTTGCTCCCGTGCCTCCTCCGAGTTGAATTCGCGGTCGCAGTAACGACATTCGATGCGATGTTTGGCGCTCTCGTGTTGCTCCCGTGCCTCCTCCGAGTTGAATTCGCGGTCGCAGTAACGACATTCGATGCGATGTTTGGCGCTCTCGTGTTGCTCCCGTGCCTCCTCCGAGTTGAACCCGCGGTCACAGTATCTGCATTCAAAGGCGTAATGCTTGGACTCTTGGTGCTGTGGGGTCTGTGGGTAAACATCGCAGATGCCCACAAGGTGCGCTCACCATTCGGACGGCGTTGGCGTCCTTGAAGGAACGACCGGGACAGAGGGGACAGCTGGGCATAGTCGTGGCTACAGCACAAGTTCACACGGTTCAACTAGCCTGAAAGTACACTTCCTGCGCGACATCGCCAGACACGCCTCCCTTCAGACCCCCCCCCGCCCCCGTCTGGAGAGGACATGACCACCGAGGTCGGCGACCTGACCGTCGTGGTCCTTTCCACCACACGCAAGATCAGCATCTGCGGCGATACACACTACAGACCGGTCAGCGGTCCACAGCACATGTCCTTCAAGGGCCACGCACCGCCATCAACGTGTACACGCACGAGAATGTGATCGCCGTCTCGCTCCTCGCCCCAAGCGATATGATGAACGCGACTCCAGAGAGCGTGTAGGGCAGCATGGACTCCACGCAGTGCCCGATCATACTGAGATACGGAGATCCGTCCTCTTCTCTCCGCCAACGACTGAGCATGCACGACAACACTGCATTCAGGAGGACTGTGACCATCCAATATCCCTGCCCAAGCCGAGCAGTCACGCCTCCAAAAGGCACGTCGTGGGGCCTAGCATTGCCCCCAACCAAGATCCCGAAGCCTACGATCATGCACGGCGTGAAACGTGCACCAAAGGGGTGAGCAGGCCACTCACAAAGGTTCACTAACCACACAACGCAGGGCACGGCCACGACTTGAAAGCTGTTCCACACGACTCGACAGCGGTACACCTGGATTGAGCAAAAGCGGGTAAATCGACGTCCGACGTTGCCCTACAGTTCATCTAGCCCGACCTTACCATGAGTCCATTTGCCATCTGCTGCAGAATGATGACCGCCGTCGCCACAGCACCTGTAAATTCGTTGGACATGTGTGCCCTTGCATATGCGATGTTCCATCCTGGGGAACAAGCGCAGTGTGCTTCGGCCTGCAACCACATCATTTGACCCAACAGCGCTCCAAATGTCACCCAAACCGTGGCTAGGAGGAGTGTGACAGTACTAAAGGCTGCATAAAACATGTCGGATTTCAGACGTTCTCTTTTGCGCCCGACCAAGACCCGCATGGTCTTGAAGTAAAGGACGAGTTGAGCACCTAGGAACGGACCGGTAAGAATGTCACGCTGCCCGCCCTGAAACTCACCATACAGGATATCTTGCAGATTTATCCCCACGAAGAATGAGTTCTCGAAGAGCGTTGCATTCGAGGTAGTGCATGGCATTGATCCGAGGGAGAATTGGTGGCTTACTTTCGCCAGAGCCCCTTCTTCTGTGTTATTGACCGCTTCACCTGACAGGCCGCCTCCCGAAGCACCCGAGAACTAACGGCAATGCTGCAAGGCATCGCTTAGGTCTGTCTACTCGATCGCCGTTGGGGCTCCTGGGAGAACTCGTTCCACCGGTCGCTGCTTGCGAGAACTACGAATTTGAGGAGGACCACCCTGAACGGTGGATCTGAACTTGTCGGATTGTCGAGGACGCACTTGCGTCGCGTGGTAATCAAAAGAGTATATGACGACGTTACTTCATTTGGACAAGTTGGCTGCAGTGGTATGTTGGGTGTATTCTTATTACTGCTTACGTGGGGTCGGCACAACCTGAAACACTTGATACAGCGTGGATTGCACAGCACACATGCACCCGGGTGTTACTGCGGTCTTGCTCGATAACCTTACGAGGTTAGACTTGGCTTGACCAGTGGCATGAGCCCCAAATTCGATTCCGGAAGGGCGGCCTTAGTGCCCCATCTTGTTCAATGTTGAAACCCATGCCGAGTTACACTTACACCTGTATAAAGCAGGAGCGAAAATGAGGTAGACGTGGCGATAAGCAGCCCTGATCATGATTAATATCGCCCCGCTGGCAGGGAGCCGGTCAGCGGTCACTGGCACTGGTATCACTCGGTTAACAGTAACCCTGAAGCTAGCAGATGCGGAGAACCGATGACATTTGAATCGTTCGAGCACCTTCCATAAACAGTTGTAGAGCTGGTGAGAAGCGACCTCGGGTTCCCTGAACCTGACCATGTAAGTTGTGATAAGAAGACAGTCGTTCTGACCATACGATGAACAAGAACGGGCGAGCGCGCGCGCAGCCCATAGGTTAGCTAGCAGTATCAAACACGTACATACGCTGGACGCCAAGAACATCACTACCCACGTCGACTCAAGCCGACGTGTCAATGCGGAACAGACAATAAAGCAACGTCGGTGCCTCGCAAACAGGACAGTGTGCGTCCTTCATGATCGCCGTAGAAATACACCTGTGTCCAGTTCAGAACCTTGATTGGAACTCATCCAAGGTTCACGTACTCGTAGCAAAACAAGTGACCACATGTAGTCGTCGTCGGTTCTTCGCAGTGATCTTTATAGCAGGACCTGCAGTGATATGATGGCGGGGGCGCCCCGTTCTGACGTCTGCGAGGGGATACATGGTTTGCCTGTCCGTTAGTCCATCTTCTCGTCGGGCGCTTGAGAGCCGAGAAACGAGGTAGTTTACTGACACCTGCGTTGCAGATCATATAGGTAACTAACAGATGGAATGTGAGATGAAGACATACCACCGTTCGTTCTCAAACCACCCGATCCCGATCGAGGGAATATGATAGGTGGCTCGAGTGGCGAGTCGCTCGACGTGGACTGCCTGTCCCATGCTGACTCGGACATGATGTTATCTTCAAACCGCACCTCGCGGCGACGTCCTCCCCGCTCACCTACAGCTAGTCCTGTGGAAGATAAAATGGGTGATGAGATACCAGGGCTACGAGGGTTTGGAGGCGACTCCGATTCTTGCACTTGCTGTGTGAGGGATAAATACACCCGTGCTTCACGCAGATACTCGGGTTCCGCTGTCATGCTAGCTGCAACGCTGATGCCGGCCGACTCGGGGGAAATAGAGCTAGGACACCCCGAGTTACTAGGACACCGCGTTAATAAGGCGCTTTATGACCAGCCAAAGAGAAATCTGACAACCTTGCGCTACCAGATGAACGTGTCGAACTTGGAACTAGCAAGCTCAGCTGCGGGACGGTATGATCGGACGTTGTGGTTTGACTTGCAGGATATGTACCGTTTGTCCGTATGGGGTGGGTATGGGGGATGGGCCTTCTGGGATCTGAATCGCTTGATACCGTCCAACTCAATGATGCAGACGATGGAGATCCAGAACCCGGATCAGGTAATTTGACGACCGGAGAGACCAGTGGAGGGGAACGCGCAAATGAGCTACTGGAATCACTATCCTCGTCATCATGTTCCGCCATGGTCACTACGGCATCGCTGATCCCCCGAGACAGTGAGAACAGCGGGGGTGCCTCGGGTCGTGGACTAAATGGGCTGTGAAAGTCAGCCGATGGGATCATTTGAGCGCTGGATATCAGGGGCGTTCCAACCGCCGGAAGTGTCGACAAGGGCGAGTGGTCAAAATCGGCAGACGCCTTGCATTCTTGACCAGCATCCAAGGATAGTGATTGGGTTGTCGTATTCCATGGTTGACCATCGGTCGGGCAACGCTGCTCAACGGAAAGAGTGGAACTCCGTGAATGTGACCTTGATGAACCGCCTGACTCTTCTGCTGCTCGTTGGGATGTAGGACTAGAATAACCACTCAGGCTCGGGGGCAAGGGGATAAATGACGCATATGGAAGGCTCGTGCTACCCTCGAAGCCCCAGACAGGGCCGATGGCACGAGCACTCGATGGGGGACTTGGAATATTACCATGGGGAATTTTGCCCTCGCGATCAGGATGGGCCGCAGAAACGTCGAAATGGCCCTGATCACCGAGACGTGGACGGTGGACGGTGAAAAGATGCTGCAGAGCGAAATAGGTTATCTCTACGTTAACCGTGTCAAGTTCTAAATCTCACGTATTGATACGCATCTGCGTCAGCGAACCTGATGTTGCAATCTTGGCATTTTGGATGGTTGAAAAAATGCTTGATATGGTTCTGTAAGATCTCCGGTGTATCAAACTGCCATTGGCACAGATAACAGTGGCACTCGGGATGTGCAGAAGCGCCATGCTGTGCGATGCGATGACAAGGGTGAACCAACGACGAGTGCTATCACTTACGTCGGAGTAATCAAACCGGTCTCTGAATCCGATGCCACACTTCTCGCATTTGGGATGTCTCCACGAACTCGAGTAATGGAGGGCGAGGTCTTCCTGATCGAAAAGTGCATCCTCACACGCATCACATGCGATGCGTGGGTGGGCTTCATTGACATGCTGCGAGTTTCTTTTTTTTTAGCGGTCTCACTTTGATCAAGTCTACCACGCACGGTAATGTATATGTCGTTGTTCTCGAATCCAAGTTGACATTTCTCGCAGTGAGGATGGATGTCGCTGGGGGCGTTCTTGTAATGTTCAAAGAGCTGATCTTGTTCTGCGAACGCAAGGCCACAAGAATGGCACGTATAAGGAGAGCGATGCTGCTCCAGGTGTTCTTCTAGGGTCCTTGTGTCCATATAGATGCCATCATGACAGATGGGGCACGAATGGACTGTAACAACATGAACATCGAGCTCCATTTGCGACGAGCAAGCCTCATGGCAGACGTCACACTGAAGAACCCGATGGTGTTCTGTGGCTGTGGAGGCGTCTACACCAAGTTCTACGGAAATTCTGCGAGAGCTCGGCCCCGGAGAAGTGGGGTGGATTGAATCCATATGCTGGGCCAGAGCGTAAACATCGGTTGCCCTTAGCTCCAAATAGCGAGACTTACCACACGAAACGCATCATGATTTTCAAAGCCGAGAGAGCAAGCGGTGCAGACTGGATGATCATTGTCTGCAGCGGCAAAGTGGAGCTTGCGCTCTTCCTCGGTCTGGTACCGCGTCCCGCACCTCTTGCATAGAATAGGATGGGAATGCTCGAACATATGATCGGACAAGGTCTGTACGTCCCTCAGAATGCCATCGTGACATACGGCACACGAGTGGACAGTGTTGACGTGTTCTTCTAGCGCAGTAGTCGACTGACAGGTAAAGTGGCAAATAACACATTCTGCCCTCGCAGGATGCTTCGCAGCCGTGTGAGCTTGCAAGCCCACCTGACCTTTGTACGGTTTCCCGCAGATATCGCAGACAACGAGACCTTTACCAAGCGTGTTCGGAGGGGTGATTTTATTGATTATGGACTGAGAGCTCGCCGGGGGAACGATAGCTGGGCTGGGGCTTCTGTGGGGGGCAATGGTGGTGCCGGAAGCGAGCTTCGCTTGGTGACCGCCGGGTTCCGTTTTATGATGCGCTTCCTTGAAGTGGTCGTTCCACTCGATGAGGGAGGAGAATAGACGACTGCACTTTGAACATGGGATCTTCTTGTGGGTGGGCCGATGGGCTTCCAGCTTAGCAGGAGAGTCAAAGTTTGCCTGGCATTCATCGCAGCGATGCATAACTTGTTGCACTGCCGTGTTTGATTTGTTGACGATTACACTGCCGTTTACCGCAGTAGAAGGGATAAGGACCCTTGGAGTCTCTAGCTGATGGGCAGGTGGCCCGGAGCTCGCGGGCTGGCGAGGGGGCGCTGGACGAGGCGGATAGTGTTGTTTAGCGCTCTGATGGCTGGACAATGCACCTGGGGTGGCAAACTTCTTGTCGCAAATGCTACATCTAGTAGCGGTATTGGGTTGGTGGTTAGCGTATCCCGTGGGGTCAGAAGGCACACCCGGGTGTGCCTTCGAGATATGCTGGAGAGCAGACGGATGTCAGACCAGGGTGACCCCTGGCGAGCGGGGAACCCCCTTACATTCACCAACTGGCTCATTTTGACAAACGAAGCTTGGTTTCCACCAGGGCAAAGTAGGCAAAGGGGCATAAGTGGTAAGATCGTAGGGTCTGTGATGGCATGCTTGCCCCAGGTCCAGTCTTATAAGAGACCGTCGCCCCAAGGCACGACTCCGCCGCGTGTTCCGAGATGGCTGCCCACCTCACTTCTTGAACTGATCCAGATGGGGCTTTGTGCCATAACCTGCAGCATGCCTTTCCAATGCGCACTGCAGGATTTCCTTGACCATAAATCCAACAAAGGGACGGGCTGATGCCCGAGTGTTTCACGATGGTTTCCTTTTCGCTGCGCCAGGTGGGAATAGCCCGATCCTTAATAGCAACTTGCTAAATGAAAATGGGCGCCTGCCTGGGGGTAACCTCGCAACGAATTCTGCTTTTACTGACCCAGAAGCTGGCATCCTAAGCTCGTCGGTGAAGTCAAGCTGCCAATAGCTGTGAAAACCATCTCGAATCCACTGAACATTGCGCTCACCGTCGTCGCTGCCCTTCCTCAAACAGGTCGAGTAAAACAGAAGTAGCTGGCTGCAGTATCAAGTCGCTTGAAGCTTCCTCAGACTAAGGACCATCGCGCTCATCAGGGTGTTGGGTGGAACTGCTCTCGCGAGAAATTACAATCTTGAAACCCAGAGTCAGACAGAGTCGAGCGACTTTTGCCCAGTTGGACCTTGTTCACTTACCACTCGCTATTCGTTCGTCTCTGGTACAATCGTCCACCTGATTGATATTTACCCCAAGGCATGAGCTACTCGAGGATTCGGGGCGACCCCCGTTGACTCATGGTCAGTAAACTGGAGCACATCAAGTTTGAAACCCTTCAACCTTGATGTCTTGGAAATTCCTCAGGGATGCCCGAACTAAACAGTTTCCCCGCAAAACCGAGTCTGAAGATATCTGAGATCCTGCAGGTTCGTTTCCGAAATATTGTGTCATTAGGAACCGGCGACACGCGAGCCTTTACCCCATCACAAAGTCATTGCGCGCATCACATTCCCTACTGTACCCCGTTCCTTTGGCCAGGTTGCCGCAAGGCAGGATGCCCTTCATGTAGGACGCCACCAACACCGCCTTTTCCGCACCCAGAGCCCTAGAGCCCAAAGTGGCTTCGCGGAGGGAACCTTCAACGCTTTCGAAGACCGAGCTGTGCTTCCCACCTTCGCTGTGTTCTCCGTGTCCATGCTCGGGCCTCACCCCCAGCTGATCGCTCGATTTGAAGCAGCCGGTTTTCCATTGTATGAGTAACCTGTCCTCGCAAAGCCCATGTTGACGCAGAAACGTGCTTCAAGCTCCAAGACGAGCTCTTGTCAAACTGGTATGCCAGACTGGTATGGCATGCACACATCTGGTATCTTTGTTCCAAGGGATTCTCTCTCCATCCCGCCGCTCACCATATACCCACCACCGAGACGCCTTCGACGACCTCCGGAGGTTGCCTCACTTCAAGTTCGCGTACCACCGGTGTCTTTGCAGTTAGCGTCGACAATCATCCGGACTACATGATGCCCTGATTAATGAAACACCCACACATTTGACTTTTCGCAGACTGGGCTGAAGTACTCGACTGGATATTCAACGAATCCAACGTTAGCCTTTTTTGACGCTCTCACCATGTTCACGCTTGGTGATGCATGTTATCGGAGCTAACCACTACTTCAGCACAAGCCAGGACAGCGTTTTCTTTGTGCGCTCGCAAGGAAACGCTCTGCACAAAAAAGTCTGTCAAACATGCGGGTGCTAGCACTCGCCCAGGCCTCCCCTAAACGACAGTACTCATGGCGGTCGTGTGGTTATCGGCCTTCGAACCAAACTAATGTAACAGCCTCTCGGGTGGTGCAAACAGCTTCCGCACCCAGGTCTCAAATTCCAGGCGAGAATTCAGCCTGCTCGACTTGGGGCAGTCGTCGATACATTCGAGAATAAAGTTACCTACAGATGTTACACACTTAAATATAGGCACTATAATCCCATGCTCGTGGGTGAAGCGGAAGCATTCGATCGATAAATAGGAACTGCAAGTATCCAACCACGTCCGCAGCGTCAGTCGAGGAAGGCTTGATAGGCAGCTCGCCACGCTTTGTCCGCGGCTCGCTCAATGACATCCTGTACGACGTTGCACATCAGATGAAGCTTAGACTGGCCGCTCGTTTAAACAAGTACCTACCCCATGGCAAGGGATTATCCGGTCAAAGTTCCAGGAAGCCACCGTGTTCGCATCACGCGCCATCGCTCTGCAGCTGGTTCAGCCAAGCAGCCAGTGGCGTACTCACTCGACTCACTCGGCGTCAATGGTGAGATTCTGTATAAGTTTCTGGTGAGCCCATGAGTCTGGCTTTAGTGTTGCCTGGGGAATCCATTTGGAAGACTTCGAGTACTAGGAGCAATTTGAAGTCGAGTGACCTCAATGATGACAAGCGGAGGGGAACAGGTCAAGACGCTCACTTGTTCCGTCGCGGGGAGATTGAACAAGAGGTCCGCTTGAACGAGAGTCCTCGAGGCGGTGTGAAGGAATGCAACGTCCTTGTTTCTGAAACCGGAGAAATAGCTGACGCCGCCGGTTGAGCCCGTGCTCGGCGACCCACTGCCTGGCGGACGTACCAGTGTTTGATCTAGAAAACAGAATCAGCTGTGGATCTAGGACACGCGCCAGGTCGACGTACGTCTTCTTCAAAGCCGTACCGCGTGTTGGGTGGATCGCGACCCCAGGCTGACACAGCAGCGTGAGCTCATGCACTGCTAGTACGCGTATGGCAAGTCGCAGGAAAGATAGCAGGTCTTCACCTCCGTCAAATGGAAACGATTTTTCGCTCATTCTTTTGATCGTGTCTTCCACCCCGATCACCTTGGCATTAGGGTACGCCATCTTGAACTCGAGCAGATAAAGATGGTGAACAGCGTCCGGATTGATGATGTACCTGTTCCGAGACAGTCTATGTTTGAAGGTATGGTCAAGAGAAAGAAAACGCACTTGACTGGACCGAGTTCGTTGATCTTGGTTTTCGTCTCACGATCAAGAGGCGTCGAGGCGAGAACCCATACGCCTCCGTCTCTTAATTTGATGGCAGTCGATCTACCACCGACGGGGAATACGCCGTATCTGGCGAACGGACTGGGAGGAAGGATAAATCGGTGCGCTCAGTTCGTTTGCTCGATGCAGAACGAACCGGGAGAATGTCCAAACGTCCTTGACAACCTGTTTCGCTAGCACATGGCAGCGTAGGGGGTGCTGGGAGTGGGGAAACGCTTACCTCGCGGATGACGGTATCTCCCATGCTTCTCTGGCCAGTGCTTCGCGAGTAGTTCAGAGAACGCTTCTGAGGTGGTGGTTATGGTGAGGCTCAGCGAAGGCACGAGGCTCGAGCTGCGGCCGCCGCGGGGTGGAGGGGAAGATATCGCACCACGCCAAAATTGACGTCAGCCTAACAAACACGCCCAGAAAACGTGAGAGGTATATTTATCCTACGGACTCCAGTATGACTATGAAATCACTACAATGTTGTTGTACATGCGCATAGTCTGGCCCAAGAAAAGAATGTCCCAATACACTAATGCGTGCTAGTCGAGCCCCCGGCCGTTCGGAGCACTGCGATAAAACGTTGGCGAGTCATAAATGAAAGCGTCGAGCTCTGAATCAGAGCTATCGTCCTCAGAATCCTCCGAGTAATCATTCGGCTTGCTAATATGAAACACGTCTGCGAATGGTGTCTGAGGGTCGTCAGAGTTGTCCGTCGATCGGGCGATGATGGATGCCACGCGTTCTTCTAGTTGCTGGCTCGGCACTAGTATGCGAGGTTGCGGCTTCATGTTTTGGAAGAATTCGCTCAACTCGTGGAGGTCCTGGACCAACACGCCAAGGTCTTCATCCAGTCCGTCAGCAAACGATATGATCTGAGAGTGACCCCCTAGATCAATGTACGAAGGACGTATGGCGCCGATGCACGTCTGCGCGACTGCCATCATGTTATTCCGGCAGATAGACCTCCGAGATTTGACCCGGGGGATACACCACCCTGAATCCTCGGGAACGCCAAAGATTTCTCCCTCTTCCACACGGGCAGGATCAAGTGAGGTGTGCATGCTCATCCGGAGAACGCTCCGCGTGCTTTGTCCCCCAGACACCTTTATTTGTTCTTCGAGAACGTCAAGAGCTTGAGCAGCCAGGTCACCCTCGACAAGTCGCAACAATGGCATGAGGTGCTCAGTAACGAGCGAGTGGTGTGCATTTCGCGGGTCACGTTGCTGGAAGAGTGCCTTCAACACTTGCATCGTGTGAACACGCACCCAGTTCTCCTTATTGAGCGCAAGACCCAGAAGGAGTGTTGCAATGTCCAGCCAGCGCGTGGCTGAATAATGTTCACGAAGCCCGGTGATCGACTGCCGAAGGAAGTCATCCTTGGTACGGAAGCGGTTCTTGACAAAGGAGGTCATGATGCGAGAGATGGTGTCCCGGCCTTCCTGTGAAGCAAGGTTGGCAATGGACATGCAAAAGTCGTCGAGGGCAACATCACGACTGTTTCCAGACATGGAGTGCAAACACCATGGAAGAGAGAGGGCGAAAAGGTCACAAATGCGGCGCTCAGTGGGTTCGATAAGTCGCGAGTCCGAGATTCTGGCCAGTCGTTGCAGGGCCGTGAAGGTGTCAGCCATAGTGGTGGCCGAGCGGAGTCCGCTAAGGAGATACGTTTGTAAACTGTACGTGCCATTCCAAGACTCTGGACGCTGAGCGAGGATTGACTCGACGAATTCCGCATTGTCCAAGTCCAACCTGTCAAGTAAGGCAGTCAACAGTTTGATCGCTACGGCGAATTCCGATTCGACGGCTGTCGTGAGACATGAAGCTGTTGCCCAGAAGAGACGGGGAAGGAGTGCAGGGTCGAGGTCATCCGACGCGACAGAGACCACGAGGGTGGTCACGATTGCCTCAGCAAACTGGTGGAGCTCGGTCTCATCGTCACTGATGGTAGAGCACAAGCGACTGAGTATGTGTCCAAGGTCGTCTTGAGAGAGGGGAACCTTCAGCAACCGAAAGACCTGAAGACACCGTTTGGCGATGCTGCGAATAGGACAGTTTTCAATGTAGGATATCAACACGGCGGCCAGGTTCCGCTCCAGCTCTGGGACGGACGACCCGATGACGGATACCACTTGCTCAACGATGTACTTCATGCGAGGCATGACCACTCCCTCCGTATCATTTTCTGCCCAGAAAAGGGAATCCCCCTTGCTCTCCATGGTTGCAATGATTGATAGCAGAGACGCATGGGAGGGCTGGTCAACCTTGTCAGTGGTCGATGAGTATCGAGGTACACACGCTCTCATCAGGCAAAACAGCATACGACGCGCAGCTGAGCGAAGCATCGAGGTCCGGTGATCTAGGTGAGACAGGACAGCCGAAAGAATGATGGGTATCTGGTCATGGTGTGTCCACATGCGTTCGAGCGAGACAGAGCCAATGTACACCATTGCATACTGAGCGGGTCCCAAAAGTTGACGTGGGTGATCGTCGGCGAACAGCACATCGAGGTCGGACCACAGCTCTAGGTCCTCGGGTGTTGGTTGCTCCAGTCGATGTTCGAATGTAGGTAGCATCCTTTCTGGCCCACAAATGCTACAAAGTTCCTCGAAGATCTGCACTCCCGCCGCTGACCGCGATAAGCATGCAATAACTTCGGATGCACGCTTGACGAAAGCATTTGTAGCGACCTTGAGGGATTCATTGATCAGGAAGGATGCGACGGCTCGCCCAGATAACGGGTCTGGAACCTCGACGAGGCGCGCCCAGATCGCGGCGATTTGCTCGGGCTGTGCATCGCTGAACCGTTTGGTGAGGGCAAGCAAGTGATACACAGACAGGCTACCATTTGATGACAATGCCAACATCGACGAGCCAGGGGCAGTGATCGCAAGGTTTGGCATCCAAAGTTCCAAGCTTTGCAACATAAGATGACAAACTCTTTCATTGCCGTGACGGTGGACACGTAAGAGCAATGCAGCGACCTCGGAGAGAATACTGGAAGCTTGCTCTGGATGCTCCCCAGCAAGACATTCCCCAACAAGTCGATGAGCCTGGAGGTAAACGCTCGGGGTATCACTGGCCACTAATGTTTCGAACTCGGCCATAGCGATCACGCCCGCGGACTGCTCATGAATGGCCACAAGAATATTGAATGCGTGCCGTCGTATCGTGATGTCTGCGTGACACAGGTTCGCCAGCCCCAAGCAAACCACTTGCGCAAATGTGAATGAGTGACTGGGTCCGTTGCAAATCACGTCCACGATAGTCTCGAAGAACACAGCGCTGGCTAGTGTGGTGGCATTAGCGGCGTCACAGAACCCTCTACGGATGACGTCTGCAAGTACACTTGCACCCGGCTCAGGTAAGATAAGGAGAGACCGCAGGGCCTTTCTGAAAAGGTGAGAACAGGTCAGAGGAGATGCCAAGTATAACAAAGTTGTGGGATGGGCTCACTTGGCACAGGCAACCAGTGGTGCTTGGGCCTCCTCGAGTACAGCATGAATTCGATCCAGAACCTCGGCTGCTTCAAGCGGTTTGGGGGAATCCGGCATGGATCGTTCGGTCGGAGAGCTCGATTTAGCAGTGGCAGATGGGCGATAAGCCTTTTGCTACAACAACTAGTTAGCCAGGACGCAGGGTTCAAAGTGGATGGCAACTCACACAAAGAGAACACAGGGCACCAACAGACGCATGCGACAGTAGTGTAGTTTCATGTTGGAATCGCTCGCCTGCGTCTGACTCTGCCTCAGGGTCATTAATGGCTGCGGCTACAGCCCTTTGCATCAGGATAAACTTCGTTTTGGCAGATTCAGTTTGTGCATAATGACACCATTCTTCACACATGCGGTATAGAGAGAGATGAATACTTGAGGTGGAACTATCCGTCTCGGGAAGTTCCTCCAAACCATCAAAAAGGCGCTCCACTAGACCGCAAAAATAGCGGCGCAGCCGCTGCAAAGAGTAGTTGTCACGGTTTTCAGGAGCAAGTAGGAACGCTTGTGTGTTCTTAACGAACTTGAGTGCGTGGTACAGAGCGTCTTGCTTGCTCAACGACTTGAGAGTGTGAAGATGGGGGGCAGTCAGGTAGTAGATGCGACCGACTGCTGAATGTAGGCGAGCTTGTCGACGAGGTCGGATACTGGTCGCAGAAGAACCCGGCTTGGTGCGACCTTCGTCGTAAAATCGGCGAGATGTGAAGAGATTAAGGTCCTCGAGAAGTTGAGGATAGCCTTCGACGGGAAATGCGCTGATAGACAACACAGCAGCGTCTCGGAATGGGGTATAGTCCACGTCCAAAAAGGGTGTGAGGTGCTTAAATAGGTAACGTGTCGTCGACATTCTCTCGCGCTCAAAAGTTGCTTCCGAAGGCGCACGAGCGTGCTCGCGACCTGCCTGTGTCATCGCGAGTCGGTTGTCCGGCACCGCGGCAGTGGAACAGAGAATCCTAGTCCAGAAGTACCATTGATCGATAAGTGTCATGTTCTCTTTGATCAGCTTGTACCCCTCTCGCTCTGTCGGGTGGGAGGCCTGCATGCGACTACTGGAGGATATTCCAGCAAGTCGAAGCATCGCCGGATGATACCGCGATGTTGCGGCCTCGACGATAGTTCTGCAATTTGGGATGAGTTTGCCACAGCTTGAGGTCGAAGCCCGCATGACTGCCGGGTAGATGAAGCGCCATATTTTGCGATCTTTCTCCATACTGCTGTCCGCAATCCGCAGAAGAACGTCCGGCTTCAAAGATCTCCTCCATTGCTGAAGGCGATCTAGTTCGGCACGATCGAGTAATTCTTCGAATCCTTGGAGGAAAGGACAATCCTGCGTGTCGTTCTCGAATAGGGTTGAAAATAAGAACGAGAAAGGGGTAGGGTCATTGGCCGAAGATTCCTCAGGAACGAGATCTTTGCAAAGGGGAATGAGCGAGCGTATTAGCTTGACACCAATACAACGGATAGCCATCAGTTCATACGAAAGGAGGAAAAGGGCACCGAGTGCAATCTCTTCGGCCCGCTGAAGAACGGCCTGCAAACCGCTCCCCACCTGACCTTGCTTGGGCTTCTGGGGGAGCCCAGCAATCCATGCTTCCACCACGCCAGTCCAGAGGTTCAACAGCCTCGCACTTTCGAGGAGGATCCTATGGCCAGTTCCCTCCCGCTCGATATTCTTGGGGTCAAACAAAAACGCGGTGAAGCACTTGAGCACGGTTGGCGCATATAGCGCATCTTTCGTGAACCTTCTCAAAGCTGCCCCAGCAACCTCACCCACCCGCGGCTCAACGTGCACGACGCCACGTAAGAGCATATCAACAGCATCGGGAAGTGGGATCGATGAAGTGCGCAAACACCGTGGCCACGACTGATAGCATGTCTGGAGAATGCTGATGTGCGAAACTAGGTGGCTCTGGTACGCGAAAGCTCCTTCGGGGTGGCGACGAATGACCAAGCTGTGGGATTCCTCGAACGGCGATCCGCTGCCAGACGTAGAAGAACGTGCAAGTGACCATTGATCGTCAAAGACGGACATATGACCGACCGCCTTGAAACTCGCTTGCGCAATGGCAGAGGTTATCGTGCCGAAACGATCGACGAAGTCCTGGATCCCAGGTTTCGAAAGCACCGAAGTCGGAAGAACGTCTGAGGACGAAGGATAATCGTCCCACGACGGTATCGTCGAAAAATCCGCACTAGATGGCCATGTTGGCGTCGGTTCCTCGCGTTCGAGTCCGTGTAATGTCAAGAGAGTCGCTTGGACCAAGATCCCAATGCGTTCAGGTGCCAATACCCCGTTCGCATTGGTGGACTCTTGCAGGAGTTCCAAACAGAAGTCACGGCCATACTCGAAATAACGACAGATAATGAAGTGGATGACACAAATGAATGGTTCAAGGTGTTCTTCAGGGGGGAAGACGGACGACCGTCCTGCTGGGAAGAAATGCTTTAAGACCCCATCTAGTTTTGATGTGCTGGTCGATGCAGGCTCTTGACAACGGTAAAGATACGTCCAGATCAAGCGGACTGTCCCATTAAGAATGGGAATCCGGTAAGGTTTGTCCTTCGTCAGCATGTCAGCGCAACGAGGTTAAGTAGTTAAAAGAACGGGAAACAGCGAACTTTCAATTTACTGATTCCATACTCGAAACATGCCACCCAGTGTTTCAGGAAAAACTGATGCGGTGCCACACAGAGCGCTGTGACTGCCAGAGGATATGCAACGTGCCAGTAGCGAGGCTTTGACATCATCTCTTTTGCACGGGGGTATATCTTCTCTATCGCCTTCTCCCACTGCGGGTGGTTTACTTCGGCTTGGGCAGCCTGCAACAAAAGTTACTCGAATACGATCAACCAGAGGACGATACTCTCACCTTGCCAATGGGATGTAACAACCGTGTGAGTGTCTCTGCGAAAGCGATCTTGAACCGCAGGCCGTGTGCGTGCTCAAATGATTTTGCCAAGGATTCCATGAATTCGGCACCCTCTTCAAACGCTTCTGGAGGCCAAACCTATCGATCGGACCGGACATCAACGATAAACCATGCGTATCGCGTTTACGCATCACGACTAACCTTGATTTGTACATACCGCAAACCTTTTACTAGGCTTTCAAATTTTGTGTCCAAATCCTTTGCAATCTGGCCGTGGGCTACAGGGGCGAGCTCGTTGAGGAACCGATCCGTGACGCTCACGAATCTGCGTTAAAGCGAATGCGATGGCATTGTGCAGTAATTCAATGAAAATCCCATATGTACGCGCTTTGGCACCCACCTCAGGCCAGCTAAACAACCCAGGACTCCCGCATACAGCTCCGCGCATAACTTGTAATTAGGATTCACGCTCGATAATGGTCGTCTGAACTGATCAAAGATGGTCTCTTCTAGACTATGCCCCATCTTATCACTGAGCGCGTTGGCAGGAAGCATGGAAAGAACGGAGACCAGCGCTCTGCACATGACGTAGATCGCGGCAAGCGACCCTCGCTCGGACATCCGTGAGAACCCAGATTGGTTAGCAGGGGAGTCGTGTATGCCCCGACGCCAGCGCATAATAGCGTCTATGACATTCTTGGCACGCTTCTGTGCGATCTTGCCGAGAGATTGAAGGAGCTCATCCAGTTGGGGGTCGAGGGCAGGGCCGAAAAAATCTGTCAGTATCGGGTCGCCATCCTGAACAACAGTCATGTGTCAATAACCAATCTCCCGTAAACAAAAAGGACACGAGCGCCCGGGCCGCACGAGACGCGCAACACGATATTCAACCAGACAGGGCTTACAGGGCTTTCGCGCACGAACGCGTCGATTTTCTCCTCAGCGAGGGCGGCAAACCGAATGAAAACTGCATGCAACGCGTAATCTGCAGGACTTTTTGACGATCCAAAGTCTTCGCTCTCGCCTTCCGACATAACCGGACTCTCGCTCCGTGCGACAACCAGCGATTCAGGGACGCGAGGAACTGGAGGGGGGGAACGCGGCGAGTGGCCAAGGGTGAATGCGTGATTCGGGTTGTGGCCGAATGGATGCGCATGCCCATGGTCACTACCATTCTCCGAACCGAAAAATACGGAGCCAGAGTACGAATGATGGGAGCGCGCTGCTGAGTGGCCGCGAGGACGAGACGTAGACCGAGAAGGACGCGATTCCCCGGGCGTGGGAGGGCGCGGAGGCTGATGTGGAGGACTAGTAGTGCTCCCTTGTTTCGATGTTGCGGTGATAGAGTGGGCGAGTGACGAGGTTGACCTGTTAAACGGATTCTTCAAGATCGGGTACGCCTGATGGTGGTCCAAGCTAGGGAGGGGAGGCACGTCGCTACTGTTCTTCAGGCTTGATTTGAACGCATTTCGGATAGAAGCGAAGGAAGCTTTTTTCGTGAATGCAGATGGAGCCGTGCCCGTGGACGTGGACGTAGAAGTCGTCGCGACTGACGACTGGGAGGCGTGTGCAAAAGGTCGGCGCGGGGCATGGTCGAAAAACGACTCATCGGAGGCGAGGGAATCGCCTCGACTGTGTGCACTGAAGAAACTTCTTTCAGCTGTCACCGCCGTTGTCGGTGTGAGGATGGGTGACTCTGGTCCTGATGTACCGCCAAAGCCAAATGCACCGGAACGCCCAAACGGGACTGGAGTGGTTTGATAGTCATCCTCGTCCAAGTCTACACAAAGAACCGCGAGGGTGAGCGCTGAGGCACTGAAAAGCAAGCATAACCCACCAGGAATTGTGATCTGCAAGCCTTCGGACCCCATCGAAAGGACGAGTCGCGGTTGACGAGCTGGATGGAACAATTGAACCCGCCTAGAGACGGCACACTGCACGAAGCCGTTAGGATCACAATACAACGTATTTCCTCATTTGTATATTTGATTAATGCAAGGCTGTTGTCTATACTTTCTCATCTACTATGGTCTGCATGCACCAGTTGAAGCTCCCCCACAACCTCCGCACACCTCGAGCAAAGATCATCTTGCTCGTGCCGCGTGAACGTCCAGCAACGAGGGCACTTGTGCAGTGAGGAAGGTCGAATTTGGAGTTCGATTTTAGCGTCTGAACCTATCGGAAATGCTCGACTCTTGGTAATGTGATACGATGACCTGACCCACCCGATATACTTAGTGAGCCACTATACGCCCATGTCGGCGATCTCGGAGTAGTGTTGGCCTCGTCCACCAGCGTTACGTCAGAAACAATAAAAAGGGTCTTTAAAGAATTTGCTGTTTAAACCATTTGGTTGAGCAGATTCACTTCTAGGAGCAATTACCATGCTTACCTTCACGCCTCAACAGCTCCACAAACTGCAGTCCGCGTGCGCCAGGTGGCAACGTTATCGCTACTTGTGCCTCTAAAGAGCTCTTCAGATTCCTGACACGTGTCAGCGTGAGCAGGTATCACATAATGTAGGTACAGACTTGTCTCCCCGGGCTTTCTCCAACAGCGATAGTACGACACTGCGTACGATCAGCAAATCACTCATGTCTTTTTCTGCCTGAGGATCTTCCCATTCAGCGCTCTGCTCACAAAAACAAGGTCGAGTCACTCAAATTAACATCGGGTGCGATGAATGAACCCACCAGTGGTTCCCACTTGTTCGTGAAGAAGGAACGTCCAGCGGCCTCGGTCGTACGGTGTGCATGTATCTCTTCCGCGAGGTAGGGAAGCACAGGAGCCAGTACAGATGTCATTGTTTGCAATATCTGAGGGCGTACATGAAACGCCTTTCCGGATTCCAATACTAGAAATACTCACCCGCTTGAGAGTATCAACCACCGCTCTGCGCTCGATAGAGTGAACATCACTGGCATACAAGACATCCTTTGTGATATCAAAGTATAAAGACGAGAGCGTAATGTTGGCGAAATTCGTCAACGCAACCATCACTTGGATGCAGCATCAGCGCTATGTGCAGGGTTTACATGCTTGACGCACCTCGAGGAAAGTTGTATGTTCCATACGATTCGAGGGCCGTTCTTTCAAGCTTGTACAGCTCGTTCATGACGAACCGCTCAGCCTGCTTTACGGTGAGCGACTTGTATGCACCAAGAACAGGGGTGCTGACCAAACTCAAGTCCTTCTTCTCCACGCGAGAGTAGGTCTGGTTGCTTCGCAAAGCCGTCGAACCAATGTTCCCAAGTAAAAATCTAGCTGAATTCCGTATTTTTCTCATAGATTCCGCAGTCTGGGCAAGCACAATGGGCCCAATAGGCATATCACGCCAATACTCGACAGTCGCTGCCCAGAGGCGAAGGACGTCTGCACCGTATGCCGGTTCTTTCCTCTTGTTCTGGGTACTGTCAGTCTCGCAGAAAACGTGGTTCGGTACGGGCAAGGCTTACAGTACCACCATTAATCACTGTGAGCGGACTGACAACATTGCCAAGAGACTTGCTCATTTTCTTTCCAGCCTCGTCGAGCACCATGCCATGAGTAATCAACGTACCATATGGGCTCGCCGGGGTCGTAACACCCTCGGTAGCACCGATTGCGGTTAGTAGTTGGCTCTGAAACCATCCCCGGTGTTGATCGGATCCTTCAACACAGACATCTGCGCGATGTATCTTTCCTTCTCTCTTGGCTAGCATGGACCAGCTCGTTCCGCTGTCGAACCATACATCCATCGTATCGGAACCCTTCCTCCATTCGCCTTCACCGTATTCGGCAACGAGTTCTGGTGTGAGAAAGTCACTGACGGGACCATCCCACCAATAGCTGACGCCATTCTTGCCCAAGACGCGGAAGATGTGAGACAGGGAGGAAGGTGTGAGGACAGCAGCACCACTGGGAACGTGATGCAGTGATGGTATTGGGACCCCCCAGACACGCTGGCGAGAAATACACCATTCCGAGCGAGACCGGACAAATGTTGTCAGACGATTGCGCGCTAAGAGTGTGTCAATACCCAATTGCAGAGGTCTATCAGGAATCACATACAAGCTGGGGGAAAGAATGTCACCCCTTCGAGCGCAGTCAATGCATTTTCTTTGATGTTGTCCAAATTCGCGAACCACTGCGACGTCGCTCTGCAAGAATCACAAACAGTCAGCGGGCTCTTGGTGGATAGCTTGAAAAAAAACTCGCGTTACGATGACGGGCTTGTTCGTTCTCCAATCATAGGCATACTTGTGCTTGATCCTTTCGACAGCCAGGAGCATTCCGCGGTCTTCCAAGATTTTCACAATGGCCTTCGACCCTCCATTGAGTACTTCCAAGCCTATCAGCGCTTCCCCACCCAACTCCGCGGGCACGACATCCGTCACATGATGCGAGAACTTGCCTTCTCCGTCCACATGGCACAACATTCCTGAGTTCAGGAGTCCCTGTGAACGGAAAACCAGGTAGTCCTCGGCGCCGTGCGCGGGAGCGCAATGCACCAATCCAGTTCCGGAATCGGAAGTGACATGCGTTGCCGGGATGACACTTTGATTCAAAGAACCGGGCAAAGCCTCCTCACGCGGAAGAGCGGCAAAGATGCCTTGGTAGCACAGCCCAACTAGTTCCGAACCCGAAAACTCCGTTATCACCTGAATCTCCGCGGGGGGACCAAGGACGCGTGCGAGTGCCGAAAGTCGATCCTTTGCAACGACAAGAAGCCCAGAATGACGTGAACTCCGCACGATGGCATAAACGAGATCCGGGTGCACAGCAATCCCCTGATGGGAGGGGTCACGACAAAGCATGTATCCTAATGCCACGACGTACCATATTGGCAGTGAGGGTCCAGGGTGTAGTTGTCCATACCAGAAGACGTATCGTTTCCCCACTCACTTTTTGGGTTATCTCGTTGAACAGGGTAGGATTGGAGGCATCGGAACGGGGGGAGTCGAGTGTAAATGCTACATAGACAGAATGCGAGATGTGGTCATCCCTGTATATGAGTTCTGCTTCCGCCAATGCGGAGCGCGAGGAAGGCGAAAAGTAAACGGGGCGATAGTCTCTGTAAATAAGACCTAGGGAGTGGTGTTTGTGAAAGGGTCGATGGGTGTCTGTGGGGAACGAGGGAATGAACCTTTGGATACCATTTGCTGGAAAACAGAAAGCTGTCGCATCTCGTACTGGTGGTCTACAAACGCAGCGTTATTGAATGAAGTCGATAGTCGTCCGAGGAAGGCGTTACCGAGTGTGCGATACGTCGACTCGCTGCTCCAGTCTGCCATGATGCCAAACCTCTCAAACTCGTGCCTTTGGATCGTCATCTCTCGTTCGGCAGTCTTCCTCGCTGCGTTGCGAATGGTAGACGCGGGGAGTGAACGTGAATCTTGCTAGGTAAAACAAGCATATCATTAAGACGCCACCTTGGACTAGTGCGTGTGTGCCCCACATTTAAATCCTGAAGCGCTTTGTTCTCGATAGGCAATCCGTGACAGTCCCAACCAGGCAAATAACTGTCCGCGCTGATTCGTATTAGATTCTTGACATGATGCACGCGTTCACTGACTGGACGCGATGACCAATGGATACGTAAAAGCGGTTGATGATGTCTTTGAGGATTTTGTTCAAGGCATGGCCTGGACCACCTGGCGTGAACGATGGAACGGGGGTTGGGTAGCGTGGCGTACCGATGTGGAGGTGCCCGTTTGCATACGGTGGGCCGTCGTGCATGACGAACAATGGGCCCATGGCATTTTGTGCCTGGGAGGCGCAAGAGATGAAGAGAGATGCCAAAGAGGCGCAGACGGGTGACAGACCTGCCATTGATACAGCTCGTCGCCTGTTTTCCTTCTGAAGCGCTCTTCCGACTTTGCGGGGTCGGGCCAGAGGGGGAAGGAGGTCTTGGGGAGAAGGAGTGTGTCCGAGAACGCCTTCGGGTCGCGTCTTGGAGGGTGCGGTGCGGAAGAAAGACCGCGACGGACGAGTCTGGTATGCGACGCGAGTGCGGTCGAACACATCGGGGCAGAGGCAAGCAGGCCAAGGTCACGTGCATCACTGAGCAACGACCCCTGACACAAAGGGACGTTATCGTGATCAGACGCCCGTCTGGTCTGGTCCACAGCAAGTACTTATACCCCCTTCTACGCCCGCAGCACGACCTCAACTACCTCCACCCCGACTGCCACAAGGCTCAGCATGACCCAACTCTTGCGCTCAACCAACATCTCCCTGCACCTGTTTGACCAGGAGCCACTTCCCTTGGTGGGCCACCAGCTCTGGCAGACGCTCAGGAGGACTGCCGTCGAACCCAGCCAGGCGTCCGTGCCAGACCTCTTTTCTTTTGCAGACGAATGTCTCCTCTGTGCAGAGATCACGATCAACACCCCCACTCCCACTCAAGACGCGGGCGAGAATGCCAACTCACTCTTTACCGGCAGCTCACACACGCTTCTGCCAGGCTACACGCTAGAGCCACCCCCAACGCCTTCCACAGATCCCTCGCCACCGAACATTCCAGAAGATGAGCGAGTTGGTTTCATCTACCTGCCAGGCTACACGCTAGAGCCATCCCCAACGCCCTCCACAGATCCCTCGCCACCGAACATTCCAGAAGATGAGCGAGTTGGTCTCATCTACTTGCATGTAGGCCCTGCCAGCGTTCCAGCGGGCGAAGCCAGCATCGGCGTCATCATGAAGCAAGACATGAGGCGCCGCGGCTACGCTCGCGAAGCGGTACAGCTTGTGCTCGGCTGGGCGTTCGAAGAGCTCAAATTCCACCGCGTGCAGGCCGCGATTCTCGACACACCCTTTATGGACAGAGCTTTGCGTCTGTTCATTGGATCCGGCTTTGTCCACGAAGGGACAAGGCGAAGAGCGGTCTACCAACCCGAGGAAGAGGGCATGGCAGGCACATGGAAAGATGTGACCTATCTCGCCATGTTGGACACAGAATGGGTGCTCCGGTCGATATGCATGCAGGATAATCGAGCCCAAGGACGCCCAGTCGTCACAGCCTGGGACGAGATGTTCGCGAGGCATGCCAGGGAGCGGGAGGAGCTGTTGAACTGGGAGGAGAAGCACGGGAGGATGCGGAGGCCGTCGAGCACAGAAACGTTACGGGAGAATGTGAGGAATGCGCCACCCGACCTTGCCTACCTTACAGACTATGCGTCTTCTACCGGCGAGCCGTCCTTGAGTGGCTCGGGACCACCGTCACCGATCCCGAACACCGTCATGATCTGGGATGATGACGCAGTGATGGGGGACGTTCCTAGCACCCCAGAGCTGCCTCACCAAGAGAGGGTAGTGGGAGAGCGACACGGACAAGACATGGGAGACGCACCACCGCAGCTGCCCACGCTGGACCGCCCGCTTTCCTTGCCGTCCATTCCTTCCCCCGTCCCGTCCGAGTACATTCCACAATCACCCGTAACGATTCTGTTGTCCTCCCCTGGGTCTTCGCCATCCTCCTCTCCTTCTCCTTCCCCTACGCCATCCATCTACACTTGCTGTACAGACTCTGAGGACGAGGACGGCCGGCTGCCCGATCGGGATTTCCTTCCCTCTGCCTCGACAATCCAGTTTGCGGTGCCCCGCCATCCACACCGGCGCGCCGGACCGACAGGTATGAGGGCCAGGTCCCGGAGCGGCAGCGCGCCTCCCAGCAGCTCCGACTCTTGGAGCGATGGTGAGGACGGTAGCTCTAGCACCTGGGACGTGATTTCCAGCACGTCCGACCGTAGCCATCGCGTGTGTATCTGAACGACACGAGGCATGAAAGAACAGGGAGGGGAAAAAAAGGAGGGTGCTGTTCCACGCGATGAGTGGACCCCCTCGCATCATGATACCCGCAATCGACGTTCACGACGCGCTGACTTGGTGTAAACATTGTGTATGCTACCGATTACGTATGTCCAAGATATGCACAGGCCGAGGTTTTCGTAACGTTCTTTCCTCGAACGCATGACTGACGCCTGCCAGTGCGTACCTTGGACTGATTGTCCCTAGGCACACTGCCGACAAATGGGTGATCACAATTCATCCAACCGACACTCAGAGTGCCCAATATCACGTGCCAAAGGAGTGACTTCGCACGAGATCCGAACAGGCGGTTCTGCTTCAAGACGGTCTCGGACATATTGAATACTGTTGCCCCACGCTCAGATTTATAGTACCCTTCTCGTAGCCCACTTCTTCAGGGGCAAGGCACCCCACCTCCACAATCATGTTTAAGTGTACGATCGGTGCCTTGCCGCGGCAGATGTCGGCCAGGGTGACAGCGAGAGGAAAGCAATGAGAGGCGACTTGACGACACTCGTTCACTGAGACTGCTAGCAAGTACACGGACAAAACTAGGAAGCCCGAGCTGCAACAACACACATGCTGAACTAAATTATCACACGACCACATATTAGCTACTAGGCAAAAAGTACGTAGCATATCCAAAGAAAAATGAAGAAAAGAAAGCAGTGAATGAGTGGCGGGTCGACGCGATGAATGCCTGTATGGAACATTGATGTACTACAACAGCGTCCCAGGACGGTCCGAACTGTGCAGAAAGGTGTGTGCCCGAGGACGTCTGGTTAAATGTAAACGCAGGAATGGCTGTCACTGTATTTTGGCTATCCAACAAGGGCGCTCTTTTTGAGATTATCTCGCACGATAACATCTTGTACTGGTATGAATATAATTAGACTTCAAGGCCTGCGCCGCTTGCCCAGCCATACTCACCATTCTGCAATATCAGAGAGGTCGATCGAGTATCCTAAAGGCAACCCAATCAGACCAGAAATTTCCCAAATCAAACACACAACGTACCGTGACAGAGGTAAAATGACAATAAAATGGCCTATCGCCCGCGTGTTCTTTCATTATGCCAGCAAACTTTTTTCTGAGATCTGCCAACAACAGCGCATACGTCATCACTCCCAACGGTGGTGATTAAAACAGAGACTGACATGTACTTGCACTTTCGAAATCGTTTGGTCGGTCTCCATAACTGATTATATAGTCGCTCAAGCGAATGCCCGATTCAAGTTTTGCGCGCAAAATATCACACTTGTTGAGGAACAGCACCATATCGGTCTTCTTCAAGAGTGGATTGGAAACAATGTTTTTCCAAAGGAGGAAGGAGTCGGCCTGGAATCTCTGAGCTCAGACGTCGAAAGCGAGTGGACGAGGTGGACTGACCAGTCTGTTCACCGCTGCGTCCTCTTGGAGCACCTGGTCGAAACAACTTATAGGTGCCAAGAAGATGATGGCGTTCATATCGTCGAAATAAGGTGCCCACGCCGCTGGCAAACGATGACGCCCGGGGTACCATGAATAAAGAAAAGGCCATACCTCTCTACAGAATCAGGCAAGGAAGTTGAGAGACGAATACCAAAGGCGACACCCAGAAAAGTACTCACAAGAGATCGCTGACCGCCAACATCGAAAACCCTCCAGTCGCTGCTCACAGCTGTTCCAAGATGTTCTAAAAGGCTCATAAGCACTAAGCACTCTGAAATATATATCAACACTTACTAGACTTGACTTGGAAGCGGTGCTCAGACACCCCCAATGTTTTCAGCCGTGCACGAAGAATATCGTCTATCGGAGTTCGTGAGTTAAACGACGCAGCGCGAGAAAAGAAAGGTCGACGATACCATCCGTTGGTACATATTTAGGCGATGTTACCCGAGACAGTGCATCCAAGAAACTGGAATAAAAAAAAGTCGGCAGCGCGTTCAAACAGAACCGGACGGCACGACTCACAACCCACCCATCTCTTCTGGTCGCATTTTTTCTATTTCCATGAGCTTTCTGATGGTGGGGTCTGCCCAGAGCTTTACCATGTCCTCCGAGCACGCATGCAAGATCACTCCAGGATCGTCGGGATCCGACCAGTCAATCAGATCTATGCTATCACAGCTAGTGCGACCACTAGAAGTGCCCAACAGACGATTGAAGGCACTCTTCCAGCCCGCGTTCGAGTTGACACTAATCTCTTGGGGAAACGGAAGAGCGGTCAGGTTGGAACGAGCAAAAGCCTCTGCCTGATCCAGAGGAAGTAGTCTACGGACCAGGGCGGCCTCCACCTGGATGAGTGGAGCGAGCCGCATCCTGAGTTTGAGATGCTCCGACGTGAGCGGGGGATATTCTTTTGGTGCTGTGCCTGTCGGTGAGGGGGGAGGGACGGACGACGACGATGAAGAGGAAGCATGTCCACTAGAGATGGACGAAACTGATGCCGCGCCACTTGTGGCTGCGTGGGCCCTTGAGATGAGATCGAGGATGGCGTGGATGGACTGGACGACGTTGAGTTGGATGACGGCTCTCCAGGAGGCTTTCTCCGCACGAAATGCCTGGTACGGATGACTGTCAAACGGTGTGTGACGTGCAATCGCCAGGCTAACCTTTGGGGAGTGCATGAGCTGGAAATCTAGGCATGGGTAGCGATTAATTCCAACACACGGCTGAGGCGGTCACTCACTCTTGAGCGTGGTCGATTTTCCTACAGGACAGTGCACGTTGAGCAGCGGTAGCGAGATCAGAAAGCACGGACATACCGGACTCGCTTTGACCTGCCGGCGGGAGAGGCGGCTGAGGGGGGGAAGACTGCGGGATAGGAGAGGGGGACGCACCGAGCAACAGAATCTTGACTGGCCGTGGGCTCTTTCTGTCGGCGGTGCGCTGGCGGTTGAGCTCGTCGTCGATTGCGTCGGAGACCCGTTTTGCTTCCTGTTCGGCGGCTATGCGTTGCTCCCGCTCGGTGGGGGTCTCGTTTGGCGGGGGTGCGATTGCTCTGGCGAGCGGATCGTCATCCGACGGCTCCTTCTGTCGCTTTACGACCATGACTGGGGAACGTCGCTGAGGGGAAGGGGGAGGACGGAGGGTATGCAGGCGTTGACGCCGGCGAGGCAGGGAGCGTACTTGTACGACAGCCGCAAAGGGTCCGCGGCTGTCCCCACGCTTCCGGTGTCCAGGTTCCCACCAGGCGAGGATTTCACACCGCACAATTTGAAGTACTCGAGTGGATATGTGTACACCGAGCTGCCAGCGCAAGAGAACGCGAAAACGCCCGCGCACGACGGGTTTCCAGGCGACCACCGACTTTTGGTCGTTGAAACACACGTCAGTCTTGCCATGGGCCCGAACACCGTGACCGCCATGGCCGATGACGAGAGGGGCACCGCACGAACGATCCGACCGACTCGCCACGAGCCTTTGGTACGCATGCATCAGGCATCCTTCGATCCTGCATTCATCCCTAGCTGGCCCGGATCGAGCCCAGGGCCCTCAAACGGCCCCTGAGCTAGAGTTCTGGTACCGTCGTGCCCTGGAGGACATGTTCGGTGACTTGGCGATAAGTCGGCTTAACCGAGAGCGTGGTTCCCATGGCAGTCCTGATGACTTGTTTGACGCTGCCTACATTCCAGTGTTCATTTCGTCCAGTCGCCCTTCTCATCCCTTTGGTAATTCAATCTCCGCTCATCAATGATCAAATCGTGGCAAGGGTAGCTGGACCGCGCTATCTAAACGAGGGGATCGCATCGAACATTCCATTTGTTACCTCACAGAGCGCCTCCAAGCAGACTCGAGCCCATGACTAGTTGCATCAATACGCTACGAGGGCAACAAGGCCGGGTCCCGAGATCCATTCCAGGCTAGCTCAGGTCTCGATCACGCCAGACTTGATTAATCTCCACATACCAGTCTCAACCGTCTATTATGATGATGTCCCCTAAAACAACTTTATCCTATCGGTACCATCTGGCCGTATCGTCCTATCTGATTGTATTTGGTCATCTATTCAGCGTCACCGACCGCGTCACGGAGCGTATATGTATATCATGGCAGCACAAAACGGCACGCCGCTGGAGGCACAAGTATTATCAAAACGTCCATCTACCCCAACACTCGAGTAACTCCACGCTAGCCCATGAGACCCTCACCGTCCGAGAATGCGGCCGAACTATATCCGCTGGCGCTGAGCTCATTGTAGCGGGCGATCCGCAGGCGCTGGCTTGGTGGGATGGTCTTGTCTTCGAGACCATGTGGGGCACCACCATGCAACACACCCACACGTTTCATGGCAAGCAGCTAGAAAGGACCTCAGGACACGCAAACAAGGATAATTGTGAATGAAAAACTTACATTATGCGCAGCATTGCTGTGATCATATACACCACCAAAGAAAGCTGTAGTAGCATCTTTACCAATGTGCTTCGTCAAAAGGTGTCGGCCACCAGGATGTTCGTCAAGGAAGTCAGACACATCATGAATGAAACCCGCAACACAGATTAATGGACGGGCTTTGGCCTGTGCTTGGTCTACACGAGCTGTCAGTCAAAGGTAATCAATCCCCTAATGTGGTCACTCACAACTCTCCCAGTTAATAACGGGCAGGTGATCGTTGTCGGACGGCCAAGAGAGCTTCTCCTGGGTCTCGCGCAGACGTTTCAGCTCCATCGTGAGCTGGCCCTTACGGACTTCGTTATCCGGAAACGTCTGAAGGACATTAGCACACGCACGGCCAGCCAAGATGTAACCTACTTTCAGGTGAGAAGCAAGTCCAAGCTGTTGACAAACCCAGATAAACCACTTAGTAGGGTCGTACTGATACCACCTGATCGCATTCCGATAATCCATGGGGAATTGATGATGGAAATTGTGGTACCCCTCCCCAATAGTAACAAGGGCGGTGACCAAGTGGTCGCGAGGAGTATGTTTGTCATCGAAAGGGGTCTCACCCAACCAGTGGGCAAGAGAGTTGACACAGAAAGTAGACTGCGGAAGACTTGAGAAAACTGTCGTCGAATCACTTCGAACACCTACATGATGCACAAAGACCAGTCTCAACAGACCGGCGTATATGTAACCGCCTTTCCAATCACCCCACCCGAGACCGGCAACGAGAGTTGGGAAAAGGACGCCCATGATGAACACCAGCTTAAGGTAGTGACGATGTTGCCATTTGACAACGTCGTTCTTGGAAAGATCACTGACGTCTGCGACGCCGGGCTTGCGCCGGGGTTTCATGATCATCCATCCAATATGCGACCACAGTAACCCTTTGTGTGCATTATAAGGGTCGAGGTCGGTATCGGTGTAGCGGTGGTGAGCACGATGACCACGAGCCCACCACCGAATAGATCCCTCTACAGCGCCGGCACCAAACATAGCGAGTGCGTATTGTAGGGGTCGAGAGGCATTGTAAGAACGATGGGCCCAAAGACGATGGTAGCCGGCGGTAATGCCTGAAAGGGACGTGAATTGTATTCTCTTTTTTTTTTTTTTTCAAAGAGAAAAAGGACACACCAAGACCAGTCATGTAGTAGTAAACGACGGCCCAAATGGCCGTCTCCCATCTGAGGCGAGTGTAAAGAGCGCCAGTAAAACCCAACAGTGGGGTCAGACCAAGAATGCCGACGTGGAGCCAGTTGAGGTTCTGCAGAAGGTTCTCCCAAGTGACTGGAGGCAAAGGCTTCTGGTGCTTGAGCGTGTAGGACACATAGTTGTCAGGAATGTTGGCGTCGGCAGGCATGTGGTCCGGATCCTCGACAAATTGTAATGGCTCCACCGACTTGGGTTGCGCGTCGGCCTTGGGCGTGATGCGGGGAGGTAAAGCTGTCATGTCTGGCTGCGAAGAGCGTGCCGGAGGGACCGACGACATGAAGGAGAGCTTGGTCAAGGGAGCGAAAGACGAGGGGCAGACCTTCGCGTCACTGGTATTTATGTGGTGCAAATTCTTTGGGGTTGCCACCGCTTCGGTGCGGGACGTTCTTCCGGGCTCCAACGCAATTTTCCCAAAACTCGCCGTTCCCTGGCCAGGAACAGACCACCGGCAAACACGAGATGCACAGAGCACCCGGAATGCGTCCCATTTCGCGACGAGAGTCCGCACAAAGCACAAAGGCACTGCTGCGTCGTCTTGCCGAATCATTGGGGTCGCGGTGCGGCCCATCCATATATGTCAATGAATATTTTCATTTTCAGCACAAATTTGCCTCCGCGTGACACCAGATTTGATCATACTCGTCACGCAATCCAGCGCTTGCTCGAGCGTCTATCCAGCTGGTGTTGGCGTCAATTGTAGTAGTCATGTATAGTAGATATGCCCGTAAATGCACACTTGGTTTAGCCGAGAGTATACGAAATCCTAATATGCATTATGGGCATATCTACTGTAATATCAATTAATGCCAATAGTCGACAGTGCTACAAGAAGTCTAGCGACAAAGCTAGGAAACACACCCCAACGGATCTGTCCGCCGAATCGCTGGTGCGGAATCCGGAGGCGGCCCAACGCAACCACAGTTGGTGTCAATACTAGTACCGCCACGGAACATATCCTGTGCAAGATGTGACTTGTGAGATGACGTGCCCTCCAACGCCCGTGTTTCTTGCCTGCCTCCGTGGATTTCAAGGCCATCGTGCTCTCCAATCTGGCTGGCACCTTCCCATGCCATTCAGTCGCAAAGTCCACCCGAATTAAGGTAAAACAAACCCCTACGTGGCAGAATACGACAAGCACAGGCCGTCGCGGAGGGTCGTGTATGTGTTCTCTTGCACTTACAGATTGTCAAGGATACAGCGTTTCAGGGTCGGTCAGAACGAGCGTTTTTTTGTCCGGCAAAACGTGCGGGCCAAGTTTCTCCGAAATGACATATCCGATGGGCAGTGCCAGCAGACAAAAGGTAAGAGGTAGTGAACCTGGATAATGGGGAACGATTCGGCGTGTCCGACTAGCCCGGATTGATGCCTTAGGTATTTGTACGAGTTCATGTCATAAATCATCTCCACATACATGCACAGGAAGGCAGATGAGCGACACGTATCATTGATAATTATGCTAAGACATGCGCGCTCACTGAGGCGGAACTTCTATGCCTCGCATTGGGGTTGGGGGCCGCATGCAACTCCGGGCCCCGATGACTACCAATGGCCTACGAAAATATAGTTATAACGCTGTGGACATTTCTGGTTAGTTCTGGCAATTCACAACGCGACCATCGTTTTGGGTACCTGAAATCGAGAGGCGGGCTGTGAAGCAAACGGTAGCATGAACGCACCAACTCTTGACGAGGTTAGAAGTAGCATGCGGTCACCTAACCTACTCGTTCGTCAGGCTGCAAGCTGGCGCGCGGCTGGATCTACGAACTCCGGTTAGTGGGCTTGGCAAGGGATATATTTAGCTGCTGACAATCGTAATGGCGCGATCTTCCATCATGCCTTCTGAGGACTTCAACTTGGTGGGACTGCAAAGGGGTCGATGATGTGGTCGACTGCCGACGACTTGTTGCCGGTTGTAGCACTCAGCGCCCGGCATCATGCATACTATGGCAGCCGTCTGACGCAAAACGCGTCAACTTCATCATTTGCGCCTAGAAAGAGCGAGTCGCGAGCGACAAGTGATTGCTCAAGCAAGCTAAGGGTACTGAAAGATTGACATCCAACGTCTCAATCAAGGTACCTGTAGTCCATGATCGTGACATGACAATGAAACAACTAGGGCGGGGATGCAGGCGTACGTGAACAGCGCGTAGCGAGTGTCGTTATATCTTCAGGCCTCAGGCGAGGCCGATCTTCTGTACATAGCGCGCTTGCAATGTCCAAAAGACGACCCTCCATTCCGCCCCGCTAAATCACGATAGATCCACTGTGGATGCGAACGTCAACGCGATGGACCGGACTAAAACTGTTTTCTTTCGCTGTCGTGTTTGATACATCACCAGACCGATGTAAAAGCACTTGGGGTGTCCAACTTGTACCAACTCTTACTCTATTCCTTGGGTAAGGGACGCGACTTTGCCAAGAATGATTCTCGTTCAAGAATCCACATTGCCTGTATGCCACGCGAAAGAAACCCTCATGTCGACTAGCGACTTACCAATCCCGATCGCGAAATCAATGTCATCGTTGGAAAGAACAAGGTCAACTGCTGATGAGTCGAGGGGCATGTGGAATGCAGGTATGACCCACACCCATCCAAGAGTGATCTGTAACTGAAATGAGCACGTTCTTGTCGTGAAATATTCTGTGGGTGGACAACCTCGCCGATGAAAAGTTTGATACGAAGTTCACGTTCTGCTTCGAGCACAATCTTCGACAAGTCTTCTGACTCGCCTTCTTCCCCCGGCGGTGACACGAACGCATGAGAAGAGCTTTCCAACGTTGATAGGTGCTGTAAGGGGTTTTCACGGTCTAGATCAGGTTCTGGCTGGTGCAACTTGACCCAATCCGCTTTAGCTTGGTCCAGAGGACGGAGAGTATAAGTCAAAATTGGTCTCCTCTGTAATCAACTGGGATATCAGGAAAAGTTACATAAAACGGGAAACGTCAGTACGCACACTTCCGTCTCCATCCTCCTGAGGTAGCTGAATGTCTGATGTGCCCATTTGTGCAAAGCTGCGTATCATCCTTTCCTTGTCCCATTGATCGTTCCCAAACAAGCTAGTTGGTATCGAACCACCCGAGCTGCCGGACTCCTTTTCCCGATGCCCGAGCTCGTAAACAAGCTGATCACTGTACCGTGACAAAGATGCCCAGAGCCTTCCCGCTGTTGACTCGTTGATTGCGCGGCCCCTTCCCGTGCTCGTAACCACTATACTTGCTGCTTGCACAAGGTGGGGCTGCATCCTAGATGGTTCGTGCATTCGAATTGTAAGTTTGGTAAGCATTACTTTTGTGACGTTTGGTTTCTCGCCAGGCACTATCTCTTGGTCTTCCGACGAGTCCTTCGACGGAAACAGTCGCATGGCCGGGGGCCCTTTGTTAACGAGAATTTGCGACCAGTATGATAGCCATCGCTGCTGGCTTGGTATGCTGACGCCCATTTTAGGCTTTCGATGTCTCGAACGGTGTGGAGAAGGTTTCATACGCCTGGACGTGTGCAGATCAAGAACCTTTTCTAGTGTGTTCGCCCCCGGTTCCGACGAAACCCGAGATAGATTCGTCCCAGAAGGGACAGACGCAAGTAGACGGTCGGATGTTACGGGTGACACCGTAGATGTGCTTTCCGACGGGGCCATCAGACCTTCCTCGTCGGCGACCAACGACCATTCACTAAAGTTGTCATGGAGAGAGCTGGTGATCGATGCGGAGGGTGAGGCATAAAGGAAGAGGAGATATGCACACGCCAGGGTTCCTGACCTCCCCTTTCCAGCTGAGGTTGCGGAAAACATTTCGTTAGGGACGAAAGAAAGAAACTAGACGTGTACCTTTGCAGTGAAGCACTGCAACTCGGGCATCTGATCCAGACAGCCACGCATGTATTTCTCGCGAGACCAATGAGAGATATGGGAATGGAGGGACACTGGAGTGAGCGTGATGAGTGTGGCCGCTGGACGAACCCCAGCAAGACTGACTGGTGATCGGGGAAAGGATATCTGCTAACGCGACCCTGAAAGACGCTTTCGTGGTAGGCATTTTCTCTCATGGGGCAGAAGTTGAACACCCAGAAGTCGGAGCCGTGCCGGGCAGACAGAAACCGCTGGACGTCCGCACGGTGGTTGCGGTAGATGCCCTCGACGCCGACCGCAGGGAAGCCCATGACGATGATGCGGTCCGTCACGTAGGCCAAATCTTTTTCGCCAGATGTGCGCTGAGCAGCGCGGGGCTCGAGTGCGAGACCATACCTAGTTCGAGCTTGAGGCTGTCGTCCCTGAAGCGCGCCTTGGCCCCAGAGACGAGGCGTTTCAGGTAGAGGGACATGGTCGATGTGCGTGATTACCTCAGCCAGTTCCTCTGGCTTTGACAATGTCCACGCCGCCGCCAAAACGCTCAGCGTCGCCCTCGCTCGACGAGCGCGCCTCAAAGCGCCCCTCGACGTCCTCCCCGGAGGAGGGCGAGCTCGACGACCCGGACTCCGTCGCCCCCCCTTCCACCTCCCAGCGCTCCCCAGACAACCCCCCGAGACCGTCATCGCCCTCGTCCGCGGGCAAGTTCGAGTCCAAGATAAAGTTCCCCTTCAAGGCAAAGGTCGCCCCGCCATCCTCCGAGCCTCGCTCCTCCTCGCGCTTCCCTCCCGACGACAGAAAACCTGCACAGCATTATGACCGGCCACCAGACGACGACCATCGCCGCGACAAACCCAAGTTTCGTGACCACCGCCAACAAGACGGCCCATCACGTCGTCGCATGGCGGACAGCTGGGTGCCTGACGAGCGCCTCTGGGACAGGGACCGCGACAGGGACCGGCGACCACCAGTCGACCCCTCCTGGGACCGCCACTCGTATGAGAGTCGTCCTTACCGATCCTTTCCTCCGTCCATGCCACATCCTCCGCGTGGTGCGCGAGACCGATATCCAGACAGGGGTTTTGACAGGGATGCCCCCCGAGATCTCGCACGCACACCTCCCCTTCCTCAACCCCATCGTCCCCGCTCCCCCTTTTCGCCACGCCAGTCCCAGTCGCGTTCGCCCTCCCCACCCTCCCCAGGTCATCATAGAAAACATAGACTTCCGACCCGTCGCTCCCCCGCTCCTGCATTCTCGCCCTTGTCTAGGGACAGGGATTTTCGTTCCGACAGGACGCGCCATGAATCCTGGGATTACAACCAACGTCAGAGAAACCACGACTCCTATCGGGGCACGGGCGCACCCCCACCAGGTGTAAACAGGGCCGGATGGCGGGGTGGCACAGTTCACGAGCCCCCGCATGCAGGTCAGTCTCAATGTCTCTGAACACGTCCGGGTGACTATAATATTAGCAGAGGTGGAATATCGTCCCGTCTCTCCGTCACCTGTATCCCCTCGGCGCACTCCGTCGCCACCGCGTTCCCCGGCGCCACCCGTACCGCCCTCCGAGCCCATGGACGTGTCAATGTCTGAGGATTCAATACAAACCAAGGACGACACTCTTCCTGCTGCTCATGCGGCAGTATCATTCGCTCTCAAACGTCCAAATGCCCCACGCGACGACCATTCGCCGTCCCCCGTCTTGCCGCCTGCGAGAGACGAAGATGTACAGAGAGCGCGGGAGAAACGGGCCGTGGTAGGCAGTGCTGATGAAAAGGATGGGCCTAGTAGTGAAGGTGGCGCACTCACAGCAGCATCAGGAAGGAAGAAGCGAGAACCCGTAGAGAGGTCGCGTAAAGAGGAGATGGAAGCATACGGAAGGACGTTTGATGGATGTGGCAAGCAGTCAGACTATAGTATCACGACAAAATTGGGGGAGGGAACGTTTGGGTACGTCACATCAGGGCTGATTATGTGGCATGCTGATCGTCGCCACATTTACGCCACCCAGTGAGGTCCACAAGGCGGTTCAACTCTCTACGGGGCGAGCTGTAGCTCTCAAACGAATTCTAATGCACAATGAGAAAGAAGGCATGCCAGTTACGGCTCTTCGGGAAATTAAGATTCTCAAGGCCATGAAGCACTCGTGCATTGTGGATATCGTGGATATGTTTGTGGTACGGAGTAAGCTCCAGTTCCCTTACCCTTTCGTCCTCTCCCTCCCGATATTTATACGAGTGGCGTCGCAAAGGTAAAGGCAAAGAGTCTCCTCTTTCCGTGTACATGGTCTTTCCATACATGGATCACGACCTTGCGGGATTACTGGAAAACGAGAGAGTAAAGCTACAGCCCAGTCACATCAAGCTGTATATGAAGCAACTTTTGGAGGGAACGGAGTATATGCACCGAGTAAGTGCCTTGCCTCGATGCCACCTTGGGTCTGGTGAACGTATACGCGTGCAGAATCACATTCTCCATCGTGATATGAAAGCTGCCAATTTACTCATCTCCAACACTGGATCTCTACGTATTGCTGATTTCGGTCTCGCGCGCGCATTCGATCCCTCTATCGTTCTTCCATCGACAGGCAGTGATTTACAAACCAAAGGCGGGAAATATTTAGATGGGAAAGAAAAGAGGTATACAAATTGTGTTGTCACGAGGTGGTATAGACCTCCTGAGTTACTCCTCGGAGCGAGGCAGTACGGAGGTGAAGTTGACATATGGGGCATCGGGTGAGCCGTCTCTTTGCGTCGAAGTATGACTACGTGGGATTGATGGAATCGGCGCATGTCTAGGTGTGTCCTTGGCGAGATGTTCATGCGCAAGCCGATTCTCCCCGGGTCGTCCGATATTGATCAATTGGAGAAGATTTGGCAATTGTGTGGGACACCTAACCAACATACATGGCCTAACTTCGATGCATTGCCTGGCTGTGAGGGGGTAAAGCGGTTCCAAAATCATCCGAAGAAGTTGAAGTCTTCATTTGTCAGGTGGGTTGACATGGGCTCTGTACATTGAGCATGTGTTGATCTTCTTCGCTGCGTAAAGCATATGCATCGGCCCAGAGACTTGTGATCTCATGGACAAACTTCTCACGTGTAATCCGCGGGATAGGATCACGGCCTCCCAAGCACTTGATCACGATTACTTCTGGACGGATCCATTGCCTGCTGATCCAAAAACGTGAGCTGCCACTGTCAACTCACTCCTCGACACTCACGTTGTCCGTACCTTCAAGATTACCCGTCTACGAGGCTTCACACGAGTTTGACAAGCGAGGGCGTCGGAACAACGCCCCACCGCAACAACCGCCCCACCCGGCACCTGATCATGTACGTCCTGCGCTTCAGCACGGACAAGGGTTCTATGGACACCCGCCACCTGGACATGGCCACGGACATGGACGCCCACCGAGAGGCGGACAGCCACCCCCACCCGTCATGCTCACCGCATTGATGCAGCAGGCGCAAGGGCCAGTGGGTGCCAGCATGCACACGGGTGGCGGGTATGGGCACCCACCGCCCGGCGGATATGGACCGCCTGGTCCAATGGGTGGAGGACTCGCAAATGGGTACGTTGCACCGCCCCCGCCAGGATATCCTCCGCCGTTGCCGAACCCGTCTCATGGCCATGGATACGGACATGGACGATATCACCCATCTGACAGAGGGGAGAGGGGGGAGAGGGGAGGTGTTTCGAGACCGCCTCTGCACCCGTCATTACCCTTACGACCTCCGGGCTTGCCTCCGAAACCACCTGCGCCGCTCGGTCCTGGAGGGGGTCGAGAGAAGGATAGGGATCGAGATCGAGGAAGGGATCGGGACCGAGACCGAGACCGAGGGAGACATGGGGGGGCAGCCACAGAAGGCGTGAATGGGAACGCGGGCGGCGCTAGTGGGGTCGGTGGGGGTTTGCCGTACTCGTAGTCTTCCGTGCGTATCTTCTTTTCTCCTTTTGCTTCAATTCCATTCCATTTTTTTTTCTCTACAAACCACCTCTCACTGGCATACCCCACATTTGGCTTTGACGAACTCGGTCGATATTCACATCATGAAAAACGCACGTCATTTGTCTCGCATAGCACACCACGCATACACTTATTAGCTACAATCAATCGACTGATCATCTAGTGTTGGGTTGTCATTCGTAGAACGGCGCACCACAATGTATAGAATGCTAGAGGTAATACTAATTGTGTTGGCACGATTTGGACCTATGGAAGTCGACTTGGCGCAGTCGTATGTCACCCGACAGCACGAGCGGAACGTTTATTGACGGCGATCCAGTGTCGTAGGGGGAAAAAATGGGCTAGCCCATGTGCCGTACATGATGGAGTCTCGCGTTCTTTCTTTTCTTTTACTTCGTCCACTCGGAGTCCCCTCTGCACAGGGAGGTGAATATGTCGTTCGCCTTTCCTTTGCTCAAATCTGCCCCGCCGGCTGCGGTCTACATGCTGCGCGCCTAAGGCGGGAGAGCTCGGGTGGTGTCGCCAGACTAACCTGGATGGAAACACCTCACTGGGAGTTTAGCAGTGGTACACGCAACCAAGGCGAAGCGACGGGGGCACCCCTGCTAGACTACGAATGCCTGCACGATGTCAATCAGGGCCATATGGAGCTGGAGATCCCTCTGGACGAC
>JBBPLS010000209.1:0-37404 GCA_038089895.1 Boletellus ananas | reverse complement strand
TATCTCCACATATAGAAAGAATTACATAATACATGTACATATGCTTGGAATGCCCTTGATGAGGGCTTTCTATGTTGTCTATAGTCGAGGGTCTAGCATCAATAGTTCTGCCAGTATTCACCAATCATTCCAAATGTATGTAACATTGGAACAGTTTTGTTGCTCACTGTAAGTAGATTAGTTAGCCTCTGCACTTGACATGCACAATAAATATAAACCTCATTAATGTTCAATTGATTCATCAAGTGCATCCCTGGGAGATCAAAGAGCTTTATATCATCCCCTGATCATGTCTACCCTCATCCATGATAGCATATACAAAATCATCAACATCAGATACCCCAGCTCTGCTGTCAACCTCGCTTGAAGAAACCCATCAGGGGTACTAGTCTAGTCTCTGGCTATGTGAGCAATGGCAACTCCACAAACTAGGTGTGTTGTGACAATTGCATGTGTGAAAAGGGTTGGATGCTCATGTCCTGATTCAATAGTGGAAGGTCAATAATTTCGATAACAACCATATCCCCTTTGAGAGCATTGCTATTCCTCATTCCTACGCGAGTGCATATATTCAGCTCGAAATACATTCACCCATGGAGAGGCCTGGGGACGGAAGGGCAGAATAGTGAATGAGATGGCTCATTGCTGAGTACGATCCATTTGGTCCAACAGGGCGCTCCGCGTTCCAGATCCAAAAACCAAACTATTTAAATTGTTCGCATCACCAGTAAAGACAGATCCCAGTGCGTTTTGTATTTCACATTTGTTTTCCTTGCTTTTTTGATACTGGACCCCCTTTTCAAGGTCCACGACGGTGGATGGTCGATTTGTAGGGTGCATTCCCAATCGCAACACTATCTAGTGGTAATATGCCCTCTTCTGGGCTCGGGTACATGTGTATGCGTCTCACAACGCATCTGGTCTGACAGAATGCCAGTAAGAACACGGAACTGAGTGTACAGTGGGACACTGAACAGATGTGACCAGTTGCTTGGTATGCTGTCGGCATTTATGCGGCGGATGATCGACACACAATTGCTTAGATTGCACCGACTCAGATGTGGTCAAAAGGACAAGTTGCCATCCTGATCACATGGACATGATGTAAGGTGGCCTCACTCTACAAAGAATTGAGAGCTAGAGCTTAACGTATAGCAGCACATCATCTACATGGACATAGCAGCGTAAACACATCCGCTTCATGTCAAGACGCAATTCACACAACTCTGCAAACGCGTCTTGAGTGGTGAAGAATGCCCTGCTGGCTGTAGGATGGAGACTCATCGAAGAGGCACAGCATGGCGTTCTGACTGCCAGGCCAGGCCTTGACCAGCAACAGGACCGTGACACACAATGAGGTGATCACACTGAACTCCCTCGTGATCTCATTCCACTGTTTCCTCACTTCCTACCATCTCAGCATGCACTGTACACCCTAAAATCCCCAAGAGCTCGGCTTCGTACCTCAGCAATGAGAAATTAAATCTGACATGAGGATGCACACGCCCTTGCTCTCAAGATGCACCTCCATGAGAAGTGTATCCTCTTTGCCGAAGACAAACTGGGCAACGATGTTCTCTTGACTGCCCTGGAGAACTATATCGCAACCAACCTAGCCACCCACCTTGCCGCATATGTGTCCCACTCCTCTCAAAAGTGTTCCTGCGAGAGCACATCCTCACGCCCACACCATCCTGTTAGAGCCATGATTGTGCACTCAGTGCATTTTCAAGTAGGTTACTGCATTTAGATTGTCAGCCACATTGTGGCACAGTGTTTACATTTGTTTCACTCCCTTGGTACTTCCTGTCAGAGTTCACTGTCACTTTCTTCAGTTCTGACAGTGGACTCCAGGTGTGTACTACTAGACTTGCTCCAATACATTAGTTCTGACAGTGGACTCCAGCTGAGTGGTTCCAGCTGTTAACACATCCATAGCACAGCACCCACCCGAGCACGTTCTGCACAGCCCACACGCCGAGGATATGCCGAGCCCGCTGAGCGTTCCAGCCTGAGTGCCGGGCGAGTGCGTACGGACCCGTGGTGATCTGGCGGTGGTCGCGTCGCACCACGAGCTGGAATGTAAAGTGTCCCCTGAGCACGCGGAAGCACCAGAGGCAGCCTAGGTCCCCGATGGCGGCGAGCGCGGAGCCGCACAAACGTACGGGCATGCGGTGGGGAGATTGCGGGACGGGACGAGGTGCGCGGCGAGTGAAAGTGTGTAGCGAGGAGGAGTTCGGCGATGCATGGAATGGATGCAGAGAACTGTTTCCGTCAAGCAAAGAGGGGGGATTAGTACGCTGGACGTCCGTGGGTGGAGGATCATACGCTGTACAGAATCGGCCACAGGGCGGGCGATGTGATTGTGCAAGGCGCCGTATACGCGCTCGGATTCGTCGGGAGAGGTGGTAGGGGGCATGAAGGATACGTTGGAGAGCGGAGGGAGGATAGGAAGCTTGAGAGGACACGTTTCCACAGGCGAGGACGTATGGCGGAGATGGTAGGTGAATCAGAACACTGTAGACGCCTGGGAGGGAGATAGGAGGGGGGGATATGTACGGGCACATGCAGCTGCCTCTGGGGATACTTATCGGTGGTCGCACAGGGGGCCTCAGAGAGGGATACCGGAAGTGCAGGTTTCAGTCCGACTGGCAGACACCTCGTCGTGGCGACGGCAGCCAGTCCCGGGTTGAACGCACTGTCGAACAGCGTGTCAGTTGCGCCCAAACGAAGACGATGCAACAAAGGGCTAGCTCGGCGAATGGAGGTCGGAATGACATGCCCCGCAACACGCATCCCACACGCGGCCTTTTCTTTTTTTCCCCAAAAGGGACTGGCCGAAAGACCTCGGTATGGACGGCCAATTTGCCTATCAGGAGAACTCATTTGAGCTTATCCTCCCAGTCTCCGTGCGTAGGCGCGGCCATCCTACGAAAGAGAAGCAGAAGAAGCCGGTCTAAGACGCGCAGGTGCCAGCGCGGTCGACGGAACGAAACTCAGCTTCGGGCCTGACTCGTCGGTGGGTGGAACCATGCTTTTTCTCGTTCTCACTGCGCACGGAGTAACCGCCCTGGTTCGTAACATTGTTCGTCGGGATGAAAAAGTGACGCGATCCACAGTCGTGTCCGAACTTCCGTCGTCTTCGATGGGAACTTTACTGTCACTCTCGGTCGCCAGGAAGTCGGAGCTGTCAAGGGAAGAGAAGGTCGAGGCCAAGTTGCGGGTGCGGTTCAAAAGGTGAAGGGCTTTGTCAGTCTGGGCGCCAAAGCGGACACAAAGGTCGAGGGAGAGTTTGGGCACATGGTCAAGTTTGATCTCGTCGTACGCGCGTCGACTCCTTTTTCGCATTCTCTGATCTTCTCATCATAGGTCTACGACGACGTCACTCTGGGAAAGGTCTTGATTAACCCTAAGGACATCCCCGACAATTCCTTCAGGCCGCCTCACTCATTAATGGCAGTGGAGGCGTCCTAATCTCAGTTACCCTTCAGCCCATCCCCCCGAAGTTATACGAAGGGGGCATCGTGTACGTGCTAGATGCTGACTTCAAGCTCATCGACGATGTCCTAAAGGCATTTTCAATGCTCGAGGACCTCTCCAGCCACTTCTCGGTGTTGCAGGATGGCACCAAGACAGTACAGAAACACGTTCTTGAGCTGACCCGGGCGACTCGTGTCGTCGTTGCATTTACTAGACAGTATAACAAGCTGCATCATGCATCCAGCAAGTCCCTAGAGGATTATCAACGTGGACGGAAATTATCTACGGGCACCGTTTCTTCAAGTACGGCCATCCTTTCCTCAGACTTCACTGGCACTAGTGTATCTCATCCAGACCCACAAATAGAAGATGACGATACCGTGAAGGATTCCAACATCACGGGTGATAAAGTTCTTGGAGTGGTTACGGAGCTGTATGAGACACATCTCAACCCAGACCTGCCAAAAGATATTGGAAATGTACTGGCCGATCCTCGCAGCGTGGGAGAACGAGCTATCGCGATCCCAGTACTTCGCCTCTAAGTTCAGAAAGTGAGCAGATCTCTACAACCCCATCTCCTTCTATAAGCGGTGACACGGAAAACTTGAGCAGCATCCAGGACATCTGCAAGGCCATCGGAGTCCAGAACAAGATCCTGTCATTCGCCATGATTCTCCTAACTGCTGATGGGTCGAACCCTGATCTCGCCATCATTCAGTATCTTGCGCTCCTTCGGAAATATGCTGCGTTTCTCACCGACCTCGCCTACTTGTTATATGCAGAGGACTGGCACCGCCCCCACTCATTAGGCACTATCAAGTGTACTGGGAGAACGGCCCCATTCCCAACCAATCTGAAAACGCTTTCCCTACCTCCCAGAACCTATCCAACACGAACCCGAACATAGAGGTCGTTCCCTGGCTTCGTCATCGACCAACGGTCGAGGGTCCCTGCCAAAACCACGGATTGGACAGACAGGACTGTTTTCGTCGGCGTAAACACTGAGATGGTGTTTGAGGCTGCGAAATACTTAGCCCGCATGCGTCCGGCTAAGCACACTATCACCTGCCGCAGCAAAAAAAAAAAGGTCGTAACTGCCAGCTTTGTTGAGCCTGCTCCCTTCTTTCCAAGGGACTCCACTGATGTCGTCCAAGAAATCGAAGCAGCTATTGGATTCAAGTTGTACGAACCATCCCCTATGTCCCATTTCGTAAAACACGGGAGTGTGACCACCTCGACATGCTGGCTATGAATGCGGGTTTGAGACCACAAGGGTATGAGGAGACTGTCGACTGCTGGAAATGACGAGAAATGCGCAAGTTGATGCAGGGGCATAGTCTCCAAGTGAATTATCCCAGCACGGTCCTCTTGTCACTGTTGTCCCTGCCTCATCTGGTCGACAGTGGAAGGAGAGGTCGCCCCACGTTGTGCCCGGTGGTTGTCTCCAGCGGGGCCCATTACGGGCGGGATGCTAAGGAATCGCCCAATCTGGGCGCAAGGTTCCGCAGCCCAACCTATAGGGTTTCCGCGTGAGTCCCGTCTGTGTTGTTCTCGGGAGGATCTGACAGATGTCAAGGTCGATGAAGTATTGTTACAGCTAGACAAAACATGAAGCTTACTTTCCAGGTCGCGTTTTATATGGTCGCCCATGGTTTGCACGACTTGACAGCCTTGGACGTGCACGCGTGCTGCAGGTCCGACTGCAGTTAATGACCGTGAACACTGTTGACCCGGGTTACTGACATTCCTCCCTCGGATGCGACGCCCGAGATGCTGGCGAAAATCATAAATGTCCTTATGGAGATATGCCTAGCCCGGACATCGGAGCGATGAAATAGTCGTCAGCTCATATATACTACCATTGGCAGGCGCGACGACGAGGATTATGTGAATGGCGCATACATTAGTTTGGCAGCGGTCGTGGGGCCGTCTGACTTTGTGGTCAACAAGGAGGAAAAGGAAAGGCAGAATAATCGGTAGATGCAGTTCCAGTGCAATATGAAATTCGGTGTCAGTACATATTTCGATCAGTTGTCGCACTGAACACGAACCCAGCGGCGTATGAACCCAGCGGATTGATCATCATCCGACATACAATGTCTTTATTTTGAATTTCTGAGAGGTCGTCCCCAACCCAGTTGACCTCCACACGGACCGATGGTGTTTACATACGTTCAAGTAAGGCTTGGCAGGGAAGCATCACAATGCTGTGGTCGAGTCCAAGTGGGATCATGATCGCCTTTTTTTATCACTGCCAGCCGCTCTATAGTCAATTACCCGGGACTCCGGGAACGAGGCCAATGAGCCGCCCAACTCAGGCGTCCTTTTCCCCTCCATCTCATCCGCGAGGCTCTGCAGACATGGCCGTCGACGTGAATCACCTACATCATCGCAGTAACGGTCACTCGCCCATGCCTTCGCAAACAGAACTAGCATCTTCGACGGCGTGGGAAGGTGAACCGTCCAGTGAAGGTGAGCATTATTTAGATATGCGCCACCGCCTCTGCTCGCTGAACACACGCGATAATGCATGCACAGTCCTTCTCCTCAATGAAAATCGGGATGGTTCTCCGATAAGAGGCAAGCAAGTTGCGGCCATTCGCAACTGGTGCTATGGCCTCCATTCGCTCCTCGTTGCCGTCCATATCATCCTCGTTGGAATGCTGTTCACCCACCCGGAGCATCAGTTCTCGGTCTCGATCAACAATACTGCTGCAACCATTGCCTTGAAGGCATTCTTACAAGCGTTTTACCTGGTGCGTTCTCACAGGTTGTTTAGCTGCGTACTGGCATAATAACTATAACGGAAAGGTATACACTGCCATTCTTGTCCTTCTGATGCAGCGTCTTGTGATATCTGCAACCATGTGGAGGCGTCAGACCCTCACCGCCGTCCATGATATATCTGGTGCATGGAATGGAATCGGTGCTGCGATCAACGCTCTGTGGCAGCAAACCAAGGTCATCTCTTCACCTCGTGCAATACTCCTGACACTGGCATATCTCGGTTGTATCTCTGGTTTGCACATCATTTCATCGTCTGTCATTCAGTTCGAAGCCTTCAACAATACCGTCGTGCAAGATGTCCCGTCCACGTTGGTGTGGCCCTCACCGTCTGTCAACCTCTCCACTCTCGGCTGGCAAACCATCTCCCCTCTGACATCATTGTGGCCACTGCTATCAACTGCGAAAGGGCTGTCTGGAAATGTTTTGTTTGATGTTCCATCATCTGGTTCTGCTTATGTTGCAGCTATTGTCAATGCAACCACTATAACTGCTAAATGTGGTCTGCTTTCCAACACTTCAGCTGGCCCTTGGAACTTCCAGGGAGGGGTTCACACTGTTGAGGTCAATGGATTGGGAGAGGTTAACTTGACAGTAGAAGGTAGGTGGATCTCCTTGATGAACATAATCATATTTGATGTTGCAAGTTAGGTTCAGTAAATATGGTCACCTCCTTTGACATTGTTTGTATTTCTCATATTATTTTTGAACTATATAATTGATAGAAAGCTTGCAGGCAACATGTCCTACATGCAGTAACTACATGATTTATCAAGCTAGCACTCAAATAAATCTGGGAAACTTGACTGGTGTGGCTCTTCAGGTGACTGTAGAAGATCAAGTGAGAAATACAAGTAAGCTCAGATATTACTTTGATGTGATGGTAGCTTTAGCTTACTTTTACAAAGGCAATCAAGATGAATTTGCCAACAATAATCTTTCAAGTATATCTTATTTTGTGGCATGCAATATAAATGCAATAACAGAGACATCTTATCTTCCCATTCAAGATGGAAGAATTACATTGCAGCCTGTTAATAACAATGTTGAACCATGGACTATTTGGTCACCAGGTCCAATTTCAAACTTAACTCAAGGAGTGAGAATTTTTTTTTCCAATCCACATCTTTATTTACTTGATAGTTATTTAGTTGAATGCTGCCTTAGGTGGATTCTCAGAAGGCTCAGAAACATCTTTAGTTTGTCAGCAGATGAAATTGTCTATTGGAAATGAAGAATGTATCTACTTGCCTAATACTGATATGTGAGTTTTTCCTTATTTTATATTATTTTACAACTAGTAGTTTGTTTTTCAGATATCTTGATAGTCTACTCAATATCTCATGGACCTCTGGGGGAGCTACAACCACAGGACAACTGGCATTACCAATAACTCTTGGGAGGACAGAAATGGAGAATGCAGTTGCACAGACTGCAGCCTCATATATATGGCTAGGTATGTAGTTGGTAAATGCTATTTATCTAATCTACTTGACTATATAATTTGTAGCAGGAGCAGTTGGAACAGATAATGGAGGGTTTCCACAAGCTAGTGGAATAGGTTCTATAATGAACCACATTCTAGAGCTCAGACTAAATGTATGTATATCACATTTTTCCTTCTGATACTAATTCCTCAACTTTTAATGTAGGTCAATAAAATATCAGTAAGTTTCTGTCTGTAATATCTGTATATTACTGTTATGCATGGCTTTGCAGGTCCTCATTGGCTTGGTCACTTCCTTGATACTCCTTGTTGCCATGATTTGGATACTCCATGGAACACATTCCACACACTCTAAATCATCAGTAACTGGGTCAAGTGTTTTGGAATTGATGTGGATTTCTGCACACTCCATGACTCTACAAGGTTTCATGAAGACAAGCAACTCTGTACCTGATTTCTTGAGGCTTAAAGGGATGAAGATGGAATTCTGCCTTGATGATCTAGAGTCCAAGCCAACTAGAACTTACAGCCAGGAGAACACCATCAATTTTCAGTCAGGTCTCCAATCCTATGGTTCTAATAGAAAGGAATTTGTTTCAAAAGGTTTGTCTCTACTATGGGGCATCACAGAAAGCTAATTTATTTCTTCAAAGGACTAATTTCCACACATCTACTGTGCTACATTTTGCATGGCATTCTTCCTGCTCTCCATGTGGTCTTGATTGTCCTTGTGACATACCATCCAGAGCATCATATTACAATGCCATCAGACAATCCAGTAGTCACAACTATTCTGTCTGTGTCTCTTCAGGCATTCTATGTGGTAAGTCGTTTCACTTGTTTCTCATCCTGTATATGTTAACTATATTTTTTTCAGTTGTATACTGCTGGGCTAGTATTTGTCACACAGCAACTTGCTATATTAGCCATCATCACAAGCCATCACTACTTGACAACTGTCCATGATGTTGCTCAAGCATGGACTAATATTGGATCTGCAATTTACACATTCTGGAAGCAAACCAAGGTAGTATCATCCATATTTCCCATATTGGGTGTGGTGATCTACTTGGCATGTGTTTCTATTCTTCATATTTCCTCCTCTACCATCATGCAATTCATAGCCTTCAACAGAACTTCTATCATCTCTATGAAGTCTGATGTAACCTGGCCAAACAACACTGTTCTTGCCAATGGTAGTTGGGCTAGTCCAATTAAAGTTGCTCCACCAACTGGCTTGCTTTCCTATATTCAAACCAATGGTCTTCTTGACAACACCATCTATGATATTTTGAACACAACTAGTCCTGGTTTAATAAATGCAACTGTCAATGCAACTATACTACAAACATCTTGTGGTCTAATGCCAAATTTGACATTCTCTAACTATGAAGACTCACCAACTCTCAACTTTTCTGTCAACAGTATTGGTTTCTCAAGCTATTTACTTGATGGTGAGATTTCAGTATACTCAATTTTATGGATGTGCCCACATCTTCAGATAATGCTGATGTTCACCCACAAAAACTCAAAAGAGTCAAAAATCAGATTATCTATATTGCACATGTTGCTGCTGCTGTTAGTACTCTTTCTATTTCTCATTCCACATTACATGAAATACATGTCTTTTAGGATAATGTGAACTGTACACTATGTGTACAATACTTGTTTTTCCTGATCACAACAAGTGTTGAACTGGATGAACAAACTAGCAAGAATGTACAAAATATTAGTGTCAATATTGCAAAAGGTGAGTTTTGACCATTACTCTGTTTTAATTTAGTGTTTTATCTCTTCATAGATGGTGATTCTCCAGTAATGGCCTATCTTGCAGCATGTTCTCTATCATCACAATCAACACATGCAAACCTTAATATTCAGACTGGGACATTGAATCCTGGTCCTTCAAGCCAGAATAGTTCACAGCCCTGGAAAATATGGTCTCCAGGAACAACTGAATCCCAATATTTTACAAATCCTGTATGATTTGCTTTCTTTCCATTTTCTAAAAGTACTTGCTGAATTTATTTTTTTAGCTTGATAGTATATTTACCACCACTGGATTTGGCATCTGTCTTCAAAATGGGTTTGAGGGATGCTCTATGAATAGTATGTATGCATGTATTCAAGCAAACTGATGTTATTGATGCTACTCAGCTGCTAACACTTCAATTCCACCACAAAATGACTCCCTTTATATGGTCTATCCCAGTCAGTTAGAGCAAGTTATAGAAGAAACTACAGCAGCCATTGTCTGGATGGGTACTCTATTTCAAATAATTTTTGTATACACATATCTCATCTCATTTTCACAACTACAGGAGGTCAATTGGGATCCAATCAAGGAGGATTTGATAGAATGGTTGGAGAAAGTCAAGCTACACAGGTCATCACTGAATGGAGGCTCAATGTAAGTATAACTTATACCTTTCAGAGTATGCATGTTGACATAGAACTTCATATAGATCAATGAGGTCCCAGTGGGTGTTATCAATGCTGTGTTGGAATACTGACATATTTCTTACAAGGTCCTATTTGCATCCACTGCATCACTCATCTTGTTCATACTCACATTCTACCTCATCAAGATACCCTCAGCACTGCAGAGATCTCATTCTAGTGTCACTGGCCTCAGTGTACTGGAGACCTTTTGGATTGCTGCACATTCTGAGGCAGTGCAGGAGCATATGGCAGATATTGACAGTGCTTCAGTGGACCATCTTCGAAGGGTGTGCATGTTCAAAGTTTGTCTGGGTGATGTCAGAGCATGCCAAGCTCATGAACCAGAGAGTGAGAGATTCTTGCAGTGAAGAGATAAGGAGCCCAGCTGCCAGTACTTTCCCATTGGTTCCAAAAGATCAGACATCTGATACACAGAATATCCTTGCACATAGCCCTGTACTCTCTATCTGGAGGAATAAGAACTGTTGATATCTGGGAGTTACATCTAACTGGCAGAACCTGGCTAGGACTGAGGCTTTTGTACATGAGGATAAATATTGGACATCTCCATCTGACAGTGTCCATAGAATCACACAATCATAACACTCACATATACAATCAACGATAGCACACACCATTAAATCATCAAAATCAGTGCCAGCAACAGCCTTTGGTACCTCAAGGAGCTATATCACCAATATATGACCAAGAGATTCTGGGAATCCAGACAGTGTCTGTGCAGATGTATGGCCTCTTTGTGGATCATAATTTACCATGACCACCAGGTTCAAATGCTGTTTGGTTTGTATGACAGATCATACCAATTTCAGTGCTGTTCATTATTCTGGATGCTAGATAGAGCATGTGGCAAGTGATATGAAATTTGACCCTGAACTGGAGACAATAATATCTCACAAGATCAAGAACATGTGAATTGTTGAAGAACCATATGCAGAAGCCCAGGAAGGGGGGTGGGGGTATAAGAGACTCAGCAATGCTGCCTGGCAAGGAAGCCAACCTGCATAGTAGCTCAGTCATACAAGGCTGCTGGAGTCACACAATATCTGCTGAATCAAAGAACCAAATGCATAAGTTCAGCAGCTTCCACCTTGAGATGAGTGTATCCCTCCACACCTTTGTGCTTGGTACCTGTCAACTGCAACATGTTAGACCATAGCACTCCTAGGAACAGTAAAATGCGTGTTCTATCATGTGCGTACGTGCCCGCTGTGCCTGCGACACGAGCTCATGGCAGGACTCGAGGAAGACGAGAATATTCCAGTCGCAGATTTGGAGATGAACCCGACCTCATCAATAATTCAGAGTCAGTAAACATGTACGTTGTGTGGACCTGAAGACAGCTCAGTTCCGAAGCTTAAAATGTCCCGTGAGACAACAGGATGACCGGACCAGAAGGCTTATCATTAAATCCCATGTCTGTCTCACATTAACATCAACCCAGATCAAGGTAAAACTTGAAATTGGTGAGCAACACACAACAGCTATGGTTAGAAGTATGCTAGGATGATTGGGAAACGTCGCAAAGGTGCTAAACCGACTTATCATACTTGGCGGCTACCCTACCGACGAGAGCACGGGAGAATCGTACTAGGTTCGGGAAGAAGGTCCAGGACTATCTGGTAGACATCATGCACGTACGTCTTGTGTACTCGGATCAAGTTCAAGTACTCACCTTGGCCTACATACTGCGCATTCAACCAGATTCGCTTTCTCACGCATGTCAACGTGACTTTGGTGGAAGCACTCTTGCGATGGAGCTCAAGGCAAGGCAAACCCCCCGAAACCAATCCTGGGTCTCAGGATTCCCCCAGGCATTGAGTAAAGCAGAGTGCCTGCACACACTATTAATAGTTGGCAAATACTCTCTTTGCTGAAACACCAAATTTACATATACACACGTGGGCTCTCTCAATCCCGATCTTTGATTGGCGAGATTTGTGACCAGAGAGAATGAGTAAATATGGCCGGCCCGATAACAATCTGTTGAAGATAAGAAAACTATTTCATCACATGTGAGGAGCCCATCAAACCAAATGCTCCCCGGCGCTGACAGCGCCAGTCCAGCCACGGTGAAGCCTGCTGCCAGAGCAGCGCTAAACGAGAAGTCAACGAATAGGAGAGGCGTTTGAAAGAAAACGAGCTGCTTACGTATAAGCGCTCCGGAACTCATGGCGGACGATTTCCCATCCTGCGAGGTGCTCCGGGCAATGGAAGCGAAGTTTTTGCTGTCTACTACCCCGGCGGAGCCATATTCACCTACGTCGAGCAGGTGGGCACCTTTGCAGACTGTGCAAACTATCCACTGGAATGGCTATGTCACGATAATGTCGCTACCGGTTCCAAGTGAGGATAGCGATAGCCTATGAATATGTAGGTGCGTCAACACGGACGATATACTGTACGTGACTGGCTGTGACTTTGACTAGAGGTTCCCCTCGATAAAGATACGGTTTTATGGCTACCGTCGAATCCGTTGGCTGCGTAGATTGTGCGAGTGCGGTCCGGGCTGAAAGTCAGGGCAACCGAACCAGAAGACAAGACGACGTCCCTACTCCACAGGCGGGTCACATCATCATGGACTGCAAGCGGGACTATGCCAAGCCGGCATGCCTTCACAAAGCCGCAACCCACTACTTCATATAGTTGCCTCACACTAGTGGCGCACGGCCGGAATCGAGGGCTCCGTTGCCGCAATGGTCCGTAGGGCTCGGTCTTTGTTCCCGGTCCGAATCGATGTTTCCTGTCTCGATGGCAGAGGCTCGGACGAGTGACGAGACGCAATTGGACTGCTGTTGGACAGGGATTGCCTAAACTCACAACAGAAGGGCTAGTTAGTCTAACAGAGGATACTTCATCCAGATGAATTTCGGGTTCCTGGCATACATTAATTGGCCACGGTCAGTAGAAATGAACTAATTGGGGGATGGTATGTACGTAGTAATCGCACCTGGGCGTGCGTTGACGTGGAGGGCTGACATTGACGTATTGTCTGGATGGGCACCTCGCACTGGTACCAGGGAGAAAGAGGGCGCTATCATTGTACTCTCCTTGATTGAGTACCGACACTCGTTCCTTGCACCAACCTGTGAAAACGCTGCGGAGGTGCCATCGTGTCATGGTCTGATGATTCGACATGACTAGATGATCCCCATCTCTTGATTCTTTGCCACTCCTCTGGGTGATCGTCATCGATCGTCCGCCTTTTCCATCGGGGCTTGTTGCCCTCTCGGCTAAATCTAGACAGCCAATCGACGAATCTAGACGCCACCTTGATGAAGGGCAAAAAATCTCCGTTTAAGGTGGCAACGTGGCTAGCATCTCGACCGTTTGAAAAACGTATGCATACTCCTAGCTGACTTGTTGACTCACTTCTGGGCCTCCCACGTTGTTTGTGACGAAGTTTGGGGGGGATCCCTGCTACGTCGCCAAATCGGTCCGTTGCATCGAAAGATTTCGTCCCACTGACAAGCCGCTTGGAGTAACCTCACAGAGAGCACCACGCACCCACGACGATGAGAGACGAGGTTAAAGAGTGACCATTGCAAACAAATAAATAATATTACATAACCAGTTGACCCATCAGCGCCATTGGATTGGCACACCCATTTCATGAACTGACACCCCGCCCTCGCACGAAAATGCAGGTGAGGGCTCTGTTGCCATCTTAAACCACAATCCACTGTCTGAAAAGCTGACAAAATGTCATGAACCGTGGTCCGTGACAACACTCTTGAACTTTTTCAATGACAAAAGGTCCACAGTATCCCAAGTCGAAAGCGCACGTTTGAAACACAAGACCGTCGTCTGTACCAGCGTGGTGATCGACCTCGAGGCCGCGAAACATCTTGTGTTCTGTCCGATTGAACTCTTCGTCGTCTATCGGCCTGTGGCTGCCACATTTCGGGTGAGCCTTCTCTCTCTCTCTCTCTCTCTCTCTCTCCCTTCCCCTCCGAGGGGATGTTTGATTTCATCTGAGAAATCGGAGTGACCACTGGATTTAACTTGTGTCCATTGACAGCAGTTGACCTCACCAACTTTTCCTGTGTCCTGGAATGCGACCACCTCGACGAATTGGTCATAAATGCAGTGTCATATCGCTGGAGTATGAGGGAACTGTTGACGACTGGAAATCATGGTCTGTTTTCTAGTCTGGAGTGAAATGAGAACTGTATGCGCTGATGGAGCTGCCAGTCTTGGTACAGATTATCTCCGTACTATGACCACGTCCTAGATTATTGGGCCATGTGAACCGTAAGGGATCACATAGAAAGAAGCGGGAGTCAATCTTACACTTTGACTCACAGCAACGACAGCCCCCACCCTCGGACGTTCATTGTGGAACAGTTCTTTTCCCGAAACGAAAACAGGGGTTAGATAACATCTCTATCAGTCGGGTTATCGAACCTAGTGACTGGACCGGACGATTCCATGTTATCTTTGAGGGAAGTGCCGCCCGGTAGTGAGTTTCCACAGGAAGTGATTACCAGGGGGGTGGCGCACGAGATCCTTGACTGTACTAACCAGACGAGGGAAGAGGGGTCTTCGTAGTCGCACCGTAGGACCAACTGCAATAGGTCACCTCGTTAATTATGAATATGATCGACCAATGTTGCTACTGTTTTTGCCACAGACACAGCTTGCAAGGGACGCTATCAGACGTCGTAAACGACCTTGTAGAGACCAACCTGGACGTCGGAGCTAAGCGACCGTTGGTCTCACGTGCTGCCATCGGTCAGCGGAGACGATGAGGTGCATGCGGAGGATGCATACCGTGAGTACGTGTCTTTCGTTTGTGCCCTCGGCTGATGCGTTCTTCAGGAATGCGATCGTGTAGCTATCCCAATTGACACAGTTGTGGACGATAATGTCTATGAACCGTATCACACGTAGAGGCTTTCTCCGTCGAATTCTGCAAATATTGTCAGCTTGATGGTCACAGGCTGGTCGCACCGGTGCGAGCCCCAGATCCTATAGGAACTGGAGAAAAGGGGTCCTTAGTTGGGGCGAGTATCTCGGATCGTTGGAGGAAGGCTATTAGATTGCTCGTCTGTCGGGGTCACTTGATGTCCCCGCTGTTGGTAAGTTTGTCATCATGCCGTCCTGGGGACGTTTTCTGTTCAATGACGATGCTTTCAGAACACTTGTCGAGCTGGATGCGAATACTGGAACGCTGTGTGGCACAACCTCCTTATCGAATTTCGGTGATTTAATTGATACTTGATGCCCGACCTGCAAATTCTTGTTTCGTCGCATCGTTATATTGTGGAATGACGAACGCTTGGCTAAGCAACGAGGATGAGCCGATCGTGTCATGAGATGGGATTCGAGTAATGGACGACATGAAAAAGGACACATTTCCCAGGTGTGGGTGGAATAGGTTGCAGTCCGTGCTGGACTGGACACCAATGTGGACTCGCGTCGTCTCGGTATAAAATGTGCAGCCCGCCAACACAGATATTGCCAATTATGGATAAGTTGAACTTCGCGCGGTTGGGTGCGCCGATCATCGATCCATCCTCAATCTAATGCGCACAACATCATATTTTGAAAGGTTGCTTCAATGTGAGTGAAAAGTACATCGACAGAATCCGCACGTAACACCGTTCGCTACTTGCGTGCACTTAACTTGACTCATCGGGCGACTACTCAGAGCCAGGTCCTAATTGGCAGTGCCCGTCTATTTTTATCACCCACCTGCCACGCTGTAACCTGACGACACCAATAGCCGCCCACATCAACGCATCTCTTTCCTCCCACCCGATCCACCGAGGTGACCCACGAAGCTCTGCAACCATGAATGTCGATGTGAATCATCCAGGTCCTCCCAATGACCGCTCGTCAACGCCGCCGGAGTTGGAAGTTGATCTAGCGTCGACGACAGCATGGGAAGGGGGGCCGTCCAGTGAAAGTCTGTATTTTGATTTTTATCTTGCTTTCCGTGTTACAAAACATACACCTGGACCCGCAGCGCTTCTCCTCGACGAAAATAAGGATGGTTCTGTGACAACAGACAAGCGCATTGCGACCCTTCGCAACTGGTGCTATGGCCTCCACTCCTGCCTCTTGGTCATCCACATTGCGCTCGTTGCGATGCTGTTCACCCACCCGGAGCATAAGTTCTCTATCTCGATCAACAATACCGCCGCAACCATCGCCTTGAAGGCATTCTTACAAGCATTCTACTTGGTATGTTCTCGTAGGCTATTTGAATGTATACTGTCGTGATACCCGTCCGGGAAGATATACACTGCGGTTCTCGTGCTTATAACGCAGCGTCTTGCGATATCCGCAACTATGGGGAAGCAACAGACCCTCACTGCTGTCCATGATATATCCAGTGCATGGAACGGCATTGGTGCTGCGATTGGCACTCTGTGGCAGCAAACCAAGGTCGTCTCCTCACCTCGCGCAATACTCCTGACGTTGGCATATCTTGGTTGCATCTCCGGTCTGCATATCATTTCGTCATCTGTTGTTCAATTTGAAGCATTCAATAATGCTGTTCCACAAGATGTCTCATCAACAATGGTATGGCCCTCTCCATCTGTTAACCTCTCTGGTCTTGGCTGGGAGACTATCTCGCCCTTGATATCACTATGGCCACTGTTATCAACTGCAAAAGGTTTGGCTGGGAATGTTCTGTTTGATGTTCCATCATCTAGTTCTGGTTATGCTGGAGCCACTGTGAATGCAACCACCATCACTGCTGATTGTGGTCTGCTTTCTAATTTTTCAGCTGGTTCCTGGGACTCCCAGATGGGGATCTACACTGCTGAGGTCAATGGGCTGGGAGAGGTTAATCTAACAATAGCAGGTAGGTGGGTATGTTGTGTTCATGGCTCTACTTAATATTGTAAACCAGGTCCAGTTAACATGGTTTATTATGCATCTGTTTGTCTTTTTTGTGTTTAATTCTGAAGTGGTTAATATAGAATGAATATCTTTAGGCAAAATGTTCCATGTGCAGTAACTTCATGATCTATCAAGTCACCACCCAAATGGAACTAGGGAACTTGACTAGTGTAGCACTTCAAGTAAGTTTAGATAGTCCTGTAGGCAATGATGCAGGTGATGCCATATATGATTATATTATGATTGAGCTCATGCCTATCCAAAGTCTCTGTGGATCCACCCAATACAACCCTTTCAAGTACTTCCTATTTTGTGGCCTGCAATATAGATGCAAAACCAGCAATTTCCAATCTTCCTGTTCAAGATGGAAGGATTCAAGTACAATCTGTTGAGGGCAGTCCAGAATCCTGGACTATATGGACACCAGGTCATATGTCAAACTTGACTCAAGGAGTAAGTGTTTATTTTATGTTCAATTCTGTGGCTCTGATTAGTTATTTAGTTGTATGCTGCTCAATCCACATCTTCATCATCTGTCCCTTTCTGTCAAGAGATAAAGTCATCCATTGGAGATAGGGAGTGTGTTTTCTTGATGTATCCTGAAGTGTGAGTTTTTAATTTTAATTTCCTTACTATATCTTATAATCACTTGTCAGATATCTTGATAGTTTGTTGAATATTTCATGGGTCTCAGAACAAGCTTCAACTACAGAGCAACTAGCATCACCAATCACTCTTGGAGTAAGAGAAATGGAGGATGCAGTTGCACAGACTGCAGCTTCACTTATATGGTTAGGTATATGGTCAATCAATGCCATTCATTTGATTCACTTGGATATATAATTTGCAGCAGGAGCAGTTGGAGTTGATAATGGAGGGTTTCATCAAGAGCATGGAATAAGCACTATAATCAATCATGTTCTGGGTCTCAGATTAAATGTATGTGTTGCTCATTTTCTACATGCTGATCCATCAATTATTAATATATATAGGTTAACAAAATACCAGTAAGTTACTTTCTATGAACATTTATGCATATACATGCTATAGCTCTTACAGGTTCTCATTGGCTTGATCACTTCACTAATGCTTTTGGCTATTGTGGTCTGGACACTCTACAGCACTCATTATACACACTTTGAAGCACCAGTGATTGGCTCAGGTGTCCTAGAATTGATGTGGATCTCTGCACATTCCAGGACTTTGCAAAATTTCATGAAAACTAGCAATTCCATACCTGATCATTTGAGACTTACAGGAGTGAAGACCAAACTCTGCCTTGCTGATCTGGGGCCTAAGCCAACCAGAATTTATAGTCAAGATCAACCAGATTCCCAGCCTTATACTTCTAATATAAATGAATTTACTTCAGAAGGTTTGTTTGCTCTTTGGCATATCAGAAGATGCTAATTTATTTCTCAGAAAGACCCATCTCTACTCATTCATTATGTCATGCTCTTCATAGCATTCTTCTTGCTCTCCATATGGCCTTGATCATCCTTTCAATATACCATCCAGAACATCACATCACAATGCCATCAGACAACCCCAGAATCACAACTATTCTGGCTGTGTCTCTTCAGGCATTTTATGTGGTGTGTTTTCTCATTTACTCATCTTGATATGAACAATAATCATGTTTTACTTCAGCTCTACACTGCTGGACTAGTGTTTGTTACACAGAAACTTGCTGTATCAGCCATCATTATCAACCATCATTACTTGACAACTATCCATGATGTTGTTCAAGCATGGACCAACACTGGAGCAGCAGTTTACACACTGTGGAAACAAACCAAGGTAGTATCATCCATACTTCCAATATTGAGTGTGGTGATCTACTTGGCATGTATTTCTGTTCTTCATATTGCCTCCTCCACCATTATGCAGTTCACAGCCTTCAGCAACACTTCTACCATCCCTATCAAGTCTAATATAACTTGGCCAAGCAGTACTGTTCTCACAGAGAATTGGACTGGTCCATTGCAGACTATACCTCCAAGCAGCTTAATTTCCAATTTTCAAACCAATGGTCTTCTCAACAACACTCTATATGATATCTTGAATGTGACCAATTCTGGTTTCATCAATGCAACTGTTAATGCAACCACTATACAAACATCTTGTGGCCTAGTGCCAAATTTGACACTCTCCAACTCTGGAAACTCTTCAAGCCTCAACTTTTCTGTTGATGGCCTTGGTTCTTTGAACTATTTGCTTGACAGTAAGAGATTTCTGACATGGTACATATGATCAAGTTTTGTGATATGTATTTCAGGCAATGGTGACATTCAACCACAAGGCGTTCACATCACCAGTAATATGGTTCTCTATGTATATCCTATGGCTAGTATTTTATTTTATTTATTTTTATTGATGAGAAATAAATATTTTTAGGACAATATGGAGGACTGTCCACTATGCAAACAATACTTGTTTTTCCTCATTACAACTGGTGTTCAACTGAATGAGCAATTTGTCAACAATGCTTACAATATCAGTGTCAATATTGCAAAAGGTGAACTCTGACTGTCATTCTATGCAAATTGGTGTCTTACCTCTTCACAGATGGTGATCTCCCAATAATGGCCTATCTTGCAGCTTGCTCCCTGTCCTCACAATCAATGCATACAACCTTTGATGTCCAGACTGGAACACTGATTCCTGGTCCTTTAAGTCAGAACAATTCACAATCATGGAAACTATGGTCTCCAGGAACAAATGAATCCCAATATTTTGCAAATGCTGTACAGATCTCTTTTTTTTTTTTATATAAAAAACTGTTGATTTTGTTTTGTAGCTTGATGGTGTACTCTTCTATTCTTCATTTGGAATCTGTCCTCAAGATGGATTTGAGGGATGCTCTGTGGACAGCAGGTGTGCATATTCTTGAATAAGTTGATATTATTGGTGCAACTTGCTTACTAATACTGATAGTACTTTAATTCCACCTCAAAATGGTTCTTCCTATACACTTCATCCAGGTCAATTAGAGCAAGTTATAACTGAAATGACAGCAGCTATGATTTGGATGGGTGAGTATTGGTTTATTACAAATTATCTATGTACAATATGTTTTACCATATCTCACTGTCATGACCACAGCAGGTCAACTGGGATCAAGGCAAGGAGGATTTGATAGGATGGTTGGAGAAAGTCAAGTGACACAAACTGTCACTCAATGGAGGCTCAATGTGAGTACGGCCTATAATATGTACCATTCAATGTGTCTCTGCTGAAACAATGACCCCTATAGATCAATAAAGTCCCAGTGGGTGTTGTTGACACTGTGTGTGAATACTGACCAAGTCTACTCACATTCAAGGTTGTGTTTGCATCAACGGCATCACTGATCCTGTCCATACTCACATTCTATCTCATCAAAACTCCCTCAAGACTGGAGAGATCACATTCCAGTGTCACTGGGCTCAGTGTCCTAGAGACCCTTTGGATTGCAGCACACTCTGAGGCTCTACTGGAGCATATGGCACAGATTGACAACACTTCAACAGATGATCTTCGAAAGGCATGCATGTTCAAGATATGCTTGGGTGATATTGGAGCCCCTTGTGCTCATGAACCAGAGAATGAGGGTCTCTTGGAATAAACACATACAGAACCCAGCTGTCCATATTGCTTTGTATGGTCAGAAATATGCTGTTTGTATATACTGTATATCTCTTGTTACATAAAATTTACTGAAAATGACCATGGGTGATAGAGCAAAATCTATCTTGTGCTGCCTAGAATGTACACCCTTCTGCAGGGAGGATCCAGGTACCTAAGTCAACACAAAGACACTCAGGTTGAAAGAACAATTTCTAGGGGGGGAAACTGCCTCATTGAAGACCATGATTCAATGTTTTAAGATCTATAAGGCAATCCATGCATTCAAGGCACCTAAGTGGAGTATTTAGGTTAACAAGAATCCTAGGTCCTACTTGAATGGCCTCTAACAACATGGCAGATGCAAGTAGTCTGTTGAGGGGCCTGGCACCCATCTGTACCCTCAGTCAAATGTCAAAATTGATGAGTCAAGGTCAACAATGGATCAGTACATCCCAATGCTTATTGATGGCATACCAAGGCTTGTCACCAACTGGGATCATCAAATGGAGTTCTCTGCCTGCTTATATGTTGAAGACGCAACAAATGAAAGCTGGGAGGAAAGCTTGGATGAGGGAGTGTTGGCACCAGTGCCGATGGAACGTTCTTTTCGCATTCTGCATCAAAACGAGGAAAAAACAACTACACAGAAACAAGTACCACTCACACCAGCTTACGTATTCACGTACTATCGGGCGCAAGGTCAAACAATCGAGATGCATGCGGTGGAAGACACATTAACGATCCCTTATTCATCCACATGCATCGACGCTCCATTGCCCTCTTCTCCCAGCTGGGACTCGGATTCGCTGCGATAGTCCTATAAGGGCGTCAGAACAGTCCTGAAAGATCGACCAACCTACATACTACTTTCCGGATCGAAAGTGGGTATTCCTGGCGCTTCCCTCCTTGAACCCATGCCATGGATGCCATCCTGCCCGGCTGTCCCCCCAACGCGTTGTCCATACCTTGGTTTATTGCTGGTAAATGTCGGGATGGGAAACAACGGAGAAGAAGTATGATTTGCCAGATCTGGTAAGCGAAGGGGGTAACGGTCAAAAGTACGTTTACCATGGTACCGCTCGGAAGTTTCATATCAGCCAAACATATTCTCAGTTGTGGCCATGCAGGAGAAACTGCACCTTTGACAAGAGGTCGTCGCAAGTCGCACCATCTGCTTGCGAGGGTAATATAGCCCCTATATGCAGATTCAGAAATACTTCTGCCCGTGGATGGACCATTGTGTGAGCACATACCTCGGCGAAGACTGGATGAGAACGAGTGTTGCGCCAGCCAACAGGAGGACAGAATGGGGAGGCTCCACGTGGGAGTTATAGCTGAAGCTGTCAGTAATGTCCGGCCGGTGCGGATAAAGAGCGCATCGGAATGGATTATAGGCACGTTCGCAAAAGGCATTCTTAGACCGACTCTGTGGGTAACGTCGCTAACCTGAGGGTTTTCAGGAGACTCGGAGAGTAGGTCACCTGGAAACCGAGCTCGGAATCGGCTAACCTTGTTTGCTCAACATGATCGTTCTGTACATTACCACAGCCCCGCCCTCCCTGGCAGCTGGAAATCACGTCGGTAGTAGCATCCCGTTACAAGTTCAGCACGTGATGATAATTCGTCCTAGTAACCGGAGTTTGAAAGGACGAGCTTGATGTTCCCTGGTCGCCAGCCTTCACCAGCCCCCAAGCCTGTCAACGCCGCCTCTTCTGCGGGGGTACGGTCACAGATAGAGAACAAGAGGGACAAGGGACAAGATACTATAAGCTCTTGGACATAATCCATGTCAACCATTGGCATGCACAGCGATTGGGCAACTCGATGCCCAGCAAGGCAGGTCGAGCCAGCCTCACGCTGCCATCTTCCACGCTGATTGATCTGTTCCGTCGCCCCACCCCCAGTTTTCAGGCTACCTAAAGGGGTGACTCGCAAACATGTAAACACGAACCTCGCCAGTGTCCGAGCGACTCATCAAGTGCATCCCCGGGAGATCGACGTGCTTCATTCCGTCCGCCGACCATGTCTACCCTAGGTGTGTGACAACAGTTGTATTTGTGAAAAGGGTGGAGTGCTCACGCCCTGGCTCGATAGTGGAGGGTCAAGAACCTGGGTGACAACTACATCACCCTCGAGAGCATTGCTGCCCCTCGCTCCTACGCGAGTGCGTTTATTCAACTCAAAGTACGTTCGCTCCTGGCGGGAGGTGGAGAAGGGGAGGGCAGAATAGCCAACGTCCACAACTCGTTGCTGAAATCTCTCCGATCCAACAGGGAGCTCTACTCTCCGGATCCGAAAACCCGACCATCTGGACCGTTGGTAGCGTCGGTGGGGACAGATTTCAGTGCGTTTTGTATTTCATCCCTGCTTTCCTTCCTTTGTTGACGCTGGATTCCCCTTTCAAGGCTCACGACCGTGGACGGTCGATTTGTATGGCTCCTCCCCCACTGTGACAACTATTTGGCGGTAATATGCGCTCTTCCGTATTGAAGTACACGCGTAGGCATCTCACGACACCTGATCGGACAGGTTCTACTTCAACCTACAAGCGAGAATGAGGGGCCGAATGCGCAATGGACGTTCCAGCCCATTGACCCATGAGCATTGGAGAGCCTCGACTCGTGCAAACCTTATCCTTTCCTGGCACACAAGTTTTATAAATGAGGGTCGAGCGCTTCAGTGATATTCCTCTGCTGAATGAAACACTGAACAGATGTGGTCGACTACTTGCTAGACTGGCAGCGATGACATGACCCAGTGTGATCTCGGACGACCGACGCAGAGACCCTTGCACTGCAAGTACTCAGATGTGGTCGAGGGCGTGCGCGCTCTTGTGTCGTTGTATCCACCGCGGTCACCCGCCGACCTGCCGTCGAACCATTGAGTGCTGAGCACTCACCGTAGCTAGCCATATACCAAATCCTCCTGGGAGAGACAGTAAATGATCAACCAGCAATGCAGTCCGTGTATGATGAATGGTCTTGCTCCTATTTACTCGACAGCGGTAGCGCAGCAGTGCATATATCCTGCTGGAGTGCGCCATGTGAACACACCCGAATCCTTGGTTGTAATCTTGAGCCTACAGTCACGATAATACGAATAGGAAATGCATACTCCCCACGTTACCATCCGCTGCGACCGCGCGAAACTGCTCCTAGAATAGAACGTACATGGCATCTTGGGGAGTTGAGAAGAGCGCGGGCGGTGGGAAGGATAGACTGCTGGCGAGCTGCGGGTAGTGACGCTGTGTTGAGCAAGCGTGTTCAGGGGGCTGAGAAAGAACGTCAAAGGGGCGACGACAGGCTCTTGATCGACGCAATTGATTTATGTAAAGACCATCCTCTTGATCCGGGAGGTGCTGGGTTCTGGAAACGGGATTGCTTGGCAGACGAGTGCCACAGCTGGTGATGGACGAACGGGTCATTCTAACTCGAGTTCGTGCCGGACCTTGGTACGTCGTAGTGTCACATGATCCGGGACTGTCTTACAAAGCAGCCTCGGCTCCTACGGACGGGGACGGCAGTGGCCGGACCGGTGACCGTGCGGAGGTGGTTGGATGCGGCGCTCCCCTTGTGTGCTCGGACGGAGCCGTTCCGCGCGGTCCCGTTGCGGTGCGCGGGCTGTATCGATGGCGGTCGAACGTGTCTCTGAATTGTTGCCGGTTTGGGACGACTCCACCCGATTCCGCTGTGTGGTCATCTCCGCTCGAGCAGTCATAAAAACGCGCTCCTTCCTCGCCTCGCCTCGTCGCCGACGATGAACTCCCTCCGCAACCACCGCATCATCATCGCCTCCCTCTTCCTCCCCACCACCGCCGTCCTCGGCGAGTCCAACCCCCCGACCCCCAGCATCCATGCCCAGGATCCAGAGCTCTCTCTGCCACAGCTCCCCATGAAGCCAAACGGGGAACCCAACCAGCCCTTTCGCCACCGGCCCTCCAAGTCGCTTGGCACGAACACCCCGCTGAAGAGCATCGTCGAGGATCTCAAGGTGCGCCCCTGACTTGTCTTTGTTCCCCGACTCACCGTGCCGGCAGTCTCGTGCCGCGACGCCCCTCACAAGTCCCCCAAGCGATGCCGCGAACAACCCGTTCTCCAAGTTTGCCAGCATCGCAAGTCCGAGGCTACACGCCACTCCCACCAACGGTGCCAGCCCCGACGTACTCGACTCCAACTTCCCCTCCCCACCCTTACCCCCACCCATACCCAGTCTCGACCGCTCGTTCACGTTTTCTTCCCGCCCACGCAAGTTCCAGACGACCCACACTGATGTACAACACACCGCCCGCCTTCAGCGCAGACAGCAGTCGCGCTCCTCGTCACGTCGCCCTGGTGATGGTTATCCCTCCCCTCGCGGTGACGGCTACCATGCTTGGCATACCGCCCCCAACTCCCATTGCAACGGTGGTCTCAAGAACGCCATCGACAGCGTCAAAGACCGGCTCAGTCAGAAGCTCTGGGTCGGAACACTCGGAAACAGTACCGATGCATTCGGTCCAGATTTACGCGACAGCATCGACGGGCGCATGCGCCAGTTGTGTGCGAGCGTACCCGTGTGGATTCCGGATGCAGAGTTTGAGAGCTGTTACGACGAGTTTTGTCACCAGGTCTGTCTCTTGTACTTCTTGTCTTCCCCGCTCACCACCATTCAGGTCCTCTGGCCGTGTCTGCACTATGCAGTCCCGGATGCACCAAAGACGAAGCTTTTCTACGAGAGCGCGTCGTTCAGACAGTACATGTCCGTCAACAAGCGTTTTGCAGAGGTCATCATCGCCAACTATCGCGAAGGCGACATCAGTCAGTGCTCCCATCGCGTCCTCCCATGCCTACTCATCCTGTTCTATCGCAGTCTGGGTCAACGACTACCATCTCATGCTCCTCCCTTCGCTCCTCCGTGCCCACCCCAGACTTGCAAATGCTTCCATCGGGTTCTTCCTCCACGTTGCCTTTCCTTCCTCCGAAATCTTCCGGTGTCTCTCCGTACGCGAGTCGTTATTACGTGGCCTCCTCGCAGCAGATCTCGTCGGCTTCCAAACCGCAAACTATGCCCGCCATTTTAGGCAGACCGTCAGTCGTATCCTCGCGCTCGAAGCGCTTCCAAAGGGCATCCAAGTCGAGGGCACCTTTGGAAACGGCACCGGCTCTCAACAAAAGGGCCGGTTCGTCGACGTAGGGGTCTTCCCGATGGGCATTGACGTCGGTGCCCTGAGGGAGAAGAAGTGGGTTTGATTTCTTCTCGAAGCGGACCCACCTTGGGCTCGGTGACGGACACTGACCGGATGGAATAGACGCGAACCCGACGTCGCGTATTGGGTTCAGCTTCTCAGGCAGCGGTATGCTGGGATGAAGATGATCGTCGGACGAGATAAACTGGACGAGGTCCAGGTACGTCTTTTGCCGCTTTTTGATGATGTCGTCATTCGAATTGGCATAGGGTGTCAGGCACAAGATCGAGGCGTTTGAACGGTTTTTGAAAAAACATCCCGAGTTTCAGGGCAAGGTGCCGTGTCTGCCCGTTCGATGTCGTCCGTTTTACTCAGCGGCATCGTAGGTGGTGCTGATTCAGGTCGCACTGCAAACCACCGAGTCCAATGAGCTCGCTGGGGGTGTGTCGGACGTCGTCGCTCGAGTCAATGCAGCATTCTCGACGCTGACCTACCAGCCTGTCGTGTTCCTGCACACGCAAGAAGTCACGTTTAGTCAGTATCTTGCGTTGCTGACCGTGGCCGATGCGTTTTTGGTCACTAGCTTGCGCGAGGGCATGGCACTCCGTACACACGAATTTGTGGAGTGCCAAGAAGGGAGGCACAGGCCCCTTATTCTGAGCGAGGTGTGTTTGACCTTATACCGATTGTGGATGTGGGCCTTGACGAATCGTGATGCAGTTCACTGGGTCATATAGCTACTCTGGATTCCGTTCTTGCATCGCCGTCAACCCATACGACACGCGCGGGACTGCTAATGCTATTCACCAGGCAAGGGACACATTGTCTTAAAGCCTACTTCGAGACTCACTTGAATCACAGGCGCTCACGATGAGCGACAGCGAGGCACTGTCCCGCTGGGAAGACCTACACAGTCATGTGGTCACCCAGACTGCGCAAGCGTTTGTCATATCATTCCTCACCCGTTGTCTCCGCGCGAATACGGAACACACTGCCCAGACGGACCTGTCACTAGTGCCCGTTATGGACATGGGTCGTTTGTTGCCGCGATTCAAGCACTCGTCGAAGCGAGTGTTGTTGCTCGACTTCGAGGGTGCGATCTGGATCCGCGACATGTCGCGCGCTGGCTTGCTTGCACCATTTCAACCCCAGCGAGAGGTCGTCGCGCTGCTAAAGCGGTTTGTGGATGACCCACGTAACGAGGTGTGGCTGTTGAGCGGGTTGGCCGTCAAGGGCGTGCTCGACAAGATCGCCGATGCTGTCCCCGAGGTGGGCATCGTCGCGGAGAACGGGTGTTTTATCAAGACGAGGGAGACGAAGAAGGCGGCGGCGACGTGGGTGAACATGGTCGCGAACATGAATCTCACGTGGAAGGGACCTTGCGTCGAGATTCTCAACTATGTGCGTCTGATCGTGTTTATGTCCATGGTTTGGCTGACGTTTTACTCGTTCAGTTCACGGAACGCACGCCGGGATCGTTTGTTGAGGAACGGGACGCGTCCATCGTGTGGCGGTTCTGGACGGGGGAGACGAGCGACTGTTCCGATCGACAGTGGGCCCGTCGACAGGCGGCAGAGGCGCAGAATCACATCTTTGACAGTCTTGGGGAACGATACGGTCTGCGAATCATTCCTGGCGCGAACTCGTTCCTCGTCTTGCCGAACAACATCTCGCGCTCGACGGCGGTGGGTGCGATCTTGCACCCGGGCGGGCCGGCGTATTCGCCTCGGGGCGGACTCGTGCTGAACGGAGGCAGTAGTGGCAGGAATGGCGGTGGTCGCGGGGACATGGACGTGGACGCGCACGATGGGGTGGGCGGCGACGAGACGCGGGGCGTGTTTGTGATGAGCGGGGACGAGAAGTTGTTGAGGCGGCTGAACGAGCTGGACGATGCGGAAACGATCTCGACGAGTCGCAAGGGGACGGACGCCAGGTGGAAGTTGGACCCGAAGGAGGTGGTGCCGATGTTGAACCAGTTGGCGAGGGTGTAGAAGGGCGCGTGGCGTCGTTCGTTTATCGTTGGGGGAGGGGGGTCCCCCTGGCCCGGGACGACGGTTCTCTTTATCGTTATGCGTCTGGTGTTTATTGGCTTGTGGGTATGTGCATTAGAATCTCTTGTTCTGTTTCGATACATGTAGCTGTCTCTCTACTATTTCATTCACTATAGATATGGCCAAATGCCTTCTTGGGACTGTACTTTCAGGAGTGACCTGTGTTGAGACATGTATCAACAAGACCAACGCACAGCGTCTGCTCGCAGTGGTGGATACAAGTTAGTAACATACTGCGTGTCATAGAAACTCGACTCGAGTGCACAGAACCACACGTACCCAACCCGGCGTTCGTTACCTTGACCATTCGTCCTCGCCTCCCTTTCAACAACTTCTTGTGCGACGCGACATGCTCGAGTCACTTGCAGTCGACGACCCGTTGCGGCGAGCAGTCTTGTATTCAGACTGGAATAAAAAAAACCATGCTGCCGCCGAGCTATGGTCGAAAGAGAGACGCTCGAAGGTGATCTGTAACGGCCGAATGTGAGAACCAAGCGCTCGAACGTAGCAAAAAAAAGAAAGGAGAGAGGAACACACCGTCACGCCTTGGCCGTATCTGTTGATTTACCACGCGAGGTCACCGTCCGCAGCCGTGATCCTGGACGAGGAACATGCCATGTGAGTGCAGTCGAGGAGTGCCAGTGGGTGGGAACCAGGCACGCGCTGGTACTGGTCTCCGCCGGCCGCTCGGAGTTGTGTCCAGTGCAATGGCTCGGGCGCACCGGTGGGACTGGCGCCTTGCCATGCTCTGTCACCCCTGCCCGTCCTGGTCGCACAAGGGAACGTACGTACGTGGGTCTCGCTGTGTGCGCTCGCAAAGGTGCCGGGGGTGGCAACGCTCTCCAGGGTGATCTTGTTTTCGCCTCGGGTCCGGAGTCCGGACGTCCCACTATCTGCGGGACCGGTGAGCGACCCTGCACGAATGCGAACGCGAGCTGCGGACGCGCCGGCGTACCCTCTGATTGTCGTGTCCGTGGCGTGCATAGCCACTGATCGACCCCAGACTGCCACTCCCGTAGAGGTCGGCGGCGAGTCCGGTGCGTGCGACGTTGACGATCTCATATCGACCGTCGAGGATGAGGGTAGACGCGACAGGATGGCACGCACGCGTGTGAAAACGGGCCCCTATGGCGGAGCGGCGACCCGCCGAACGCGGGGGTTCGTGCCATTTGCTTGACGAGGATGCCACGGGCAACCATCCACACGGTCGCCAGCTCGCTTTCTTCTTCCACCCGAAACGATGAATGGCGTGCTGTGCGGCACCGCTAGGAACAGGTATCGCCTCGGAGATCGTACGTTGGCGCTGGTCACGGTTCTAGGCGTCCAACCTGGGCAAGTTGGAGGCGTCGTTGTCCCGGGCCTCGCTTTCCACTTTGTGCAACATGTTTCATACTATGAGGCATTGCTAGAAATGACCCTTGGCGCCTTGGAGTCTGGGATACGCGGAGTTGGATGACCCGGCACGAGTCGGAGATCTGAGCCAAAAAGGTGCCAGGAAAAGCCGTGATGACGGGAGGGCCTCCGGGAACGAGTGGCGCCCCCAAAGGAGACAGGGAGCCTGCTTCGGAATGCCGTTGGTGTTCGTCTGGCCGTAAGTCAAACCCCGGCGCCTGATAGAAACAGAGCTCCACCAATGGCGTACATATCACACGTTTGCGAGGTGTCCGATCTGGTTTGTGTCTGCAAGATTAGCCAAACCTTCAGTATTCACCGTCGTCCGAAGGGGGAAGAACACACCGATTGACCTACCATGGCGTCCATAGTAGCATTGGCCGATAAAGGCACCACACTCCGTAAGTCAGCCTGGCATGAGTCTGCAACTGCCAGGAGTCGGTGAGCAAACAATCACTGGTAGGCTTCGACGAGTCATTTTCTTTTGACCGCAAGTTTCCAAGCTATACATCGACGTCGCCGGTTGCTCAAACTTTGCGCCATTATTGTGTGCGCGGGCTTGTACTTATCTACTTGACGTCGTCCCCAGGAATGGATCTGCCAGTACAGTTGAATCCCCCATAATGTATATCGGCGGGAGCTAGCTAAACCCCATACACTATCAAATGCATACAACAACAAAGTCTTCCCACGGTGCGGAGTTGATTATATAATGAGATACGCCCTGTGCACTAAGCATCTTTTACGAAGCCGTGACTAGCTAACGTCGTCTGCTTTGAACGTATCATCTGGTCGCGATGGAGTTCAGCCCAAAACACACGAAGTTGCCAAAGAAAATCAGAAGGGGGGTTTGCATTTGCTCAGGACACATAGCCAGCTTCCATCTTCTCTGCAAGAGTGATCAGCTGGGTGGTTGTCATGATTTGCTTGTCATCCTTATCATCTTCATCATCTGACTCAGAATCCAGCTCAATCACCTGTTGGTCTCAAACTGCCTCACATTGTTAAACTTCCTGTATGATTTCCACATCATCCTCAAATGTCCTGGTCTCAGTATCAGGATTTTCTTGCTCTTCCAGAGGATTCAAAAGTTCATTGACGGATAGTGGTGCACTGAAAATCCAATTTCTAGCTTTGAGTGTTATCACAGCTTCCTCCAAGTCTTTTCCCAGTGTCTTGAGCTACAGAGGCTTTGTGTTGCAGTTTTCTTTCTCTCTTGCCACATCCTTATCCTCTCCTGTCCTCATCCTATTCATACTCCAGTCTTTGGTATGTTCACCTACTGTAGTACTGGCCCACCACTAAATTGTTCATAACAGAGGGTATATTGGGATCAGCCTGAGTTTAAGTCTTCAATTGCAGACTCAGATGCCAGTCTTCAGGCAGCAAGTTCAACCTATGCTGTTTGGTATACCACTATACCCTTTGAGGCATTCATCATTCATATACTATGTTCAACCATGTTGCAATTTGAGTCAGACAATCCAAGTTTTACAATGTGTTTCCTTTATCAACCCAGCATGTTTCAGGTCTGAGTCATTCTGATCAGCCACTGAGTAGCCTGAATAATTCTGTACTACTGCCTGCAAATAGTCTGCATCATGATCTGGACTACCTACTGTATGATCCATTTACTCCAGGTGTTGTGACTTTCCTTTGTTCTTTGTCCAACTTTTTTCATGCCTTGGTGACCTGAGACAGTCTGTGATTGACTGAATTCAGAAACCAACATGCCTGGGAAAAGTAAGCCGTCTGCGGTGTCTGCATGCCTGTGACGTCTCTCATGGTCTGTGACAGGCGCCGCAGACCCAAAAAGACACGTGAGATGCGGTCGCCATAAACAAACGCACCACAATGTTGGTGCTTCGCCGAGTCGGGTCCGACCCCCGACATACGTGGCTAATTTGCGCGACACGTGTCCCCGATTCTTGAACACAGAAATAAGGCCAACTCGGCGAGATCTTTCACATCCTGCACCCGCGGCACACTAACGCCTACTACTCAGCTAAGCTTTACGCTCTTCGTTACTTGCTGTAAAGTCGGCGTTAGCATCGACCCAGCTTTCCTTGGTCAGGGTTCTGCAAAGAGTACGATTTGCCCCTTCCTCAGCCTCTGAATCGTGCGTGAATTTCTGCAGTGCATCTACCTATATCGGATTCTCGGTAGATTAGGGGTGATGCCAATCGTTTGAGTCGTGCACTCGCTGTTGAAGTCGGTCGGATCTGTGACGACAAAATGTTCTCTAATGTTCAAGTACTCAATGCTTATAATGAGCACTGGAGCACCATACAATTCATTCATACACTCGGGGCCCATTGCGAACACAAAAACACAACTTGACTTAAACACTGCACTAGCGTACACATCCAGGCCCCTTCACACATAAATTGGCCGCATAGGACAAACGTTTGAGCGTGAATGATCAGTGGGCGTCTGCGAAGACCAGGCCTTCAGTTGGCTACGATGAAGGTCCACTGCGCGTTCTCCGGTGGACTAGCAGGGAGAGGTTCAAGAGTAATCTGATGCAGATTCATGTGAGGCCCCCGAACGCTTAAATATGCCGGGAAACATGTTACCCCCACGCAATCGCCACCTTGGTATATGAACCAAGCGAATTTGCCATCCTCAGTTGTGATCCTTGGCGAGTAGACGAATCAGATTCAAGAGAGAAAAAGGAAGCAGTGCACGGAACGCACTGGTATTTGTCGGTCGTGCCACTGACGCGTTGAATGGTCCATATCGATGCAACGGGAGACCCATTGAGTCCAACACCCTGCGAATGTCTCATTCAGCTGCGGTCCTACATCCTCCCCGTCACCCTCTCCCGGTAAACGTACTCGGAGCTCGCCGTATGCGCTCGCAAAGGTGCGAGGAGCATAGGTGTTTTCGAAGATGACCTGGTTATTACCGAGGTTCTTGACTTGCCACTGTAGAATCAACGAATGATCTCCCGTGTACCATAGATATAGGATGACTGCATACCGTCTGGAAAGAGTTCTGATCGGACGTGTAAACGCAAATTGTTCCCAACCGGGTACCCCAGAAGAGGTTCACGGCTAATGTGGGATAATGAACATTCTTGATTTTGTATTTGCCATCAGGGATGAGAGGCGTGGTCGCGGTGGAGCCCTCGGGCGAACGTACTAGGTTTGGTGCCATGCATCAGGCAAGCATTGCAAGCCTGTATTTGTACGCATTCAAAGCGGACTGCGCCCGAAGAGTGGATAAACCGTTGCGGTCATGTGATAGCCATCCTGCTCCCCGTGCAGGATTAAAATGAATGGTATAACCAATGGGAAGTCAGCGATACACGAATTCAGATCAGAAGACGTGTGCCTTCGAGAAGTCGCAGATATTGCGGGTCCGACACTTAAGATACGGCGCACCCTGAACCCTGTGTGATTCTGGTGTCCAGTCGAGATACCCTGCTCCCAGCAAGTTAGAGGGGTGCCTCATGGCACGGAATATGCCGCACAAAGTGGAAAGAAAGAACCGAAGTGATGACACTCAGGCCTACTGTTTGGAACTTGGAATGCCATAGTCAAGTGGGGCTGCGCAAGCGCACAAAAAGGACATGGCCAGTTGGTGCAGCGCGGCCACAGAAGCCTGTGTAGAAGTTGGACATCGATGCGCCCACGGGGATTAATGCGTTCACGTGATGTGAACGAGTACTACATGCGAATTTTGAACTTGAATCGCTTCAAGTATCTGCTGCAAACGCATACTAAGCCTATTTGCAGAGGGGCGCGATGTCTTTGTCGTCCGGCACTCTTAGATGTGGCCACTAGTAGGCGAGTGCTCCTCACCGCGAATGGGACTCTGTTTCACGGTGCTAACTGTCAGTGGCAGACGGGTCCGCGCAGCATTCTCATCGACCCCTAATTCTACGACATCCTGACGTTATCCAAGGCACGGCTCCGTTGTGGGTCTGTCCGTGTGTTCTTTCCCCTCGGACAGTGGGCTATCTGCCAACACTGCGAGGCTTGACTAGTATCTCAAGCTATTGTTAACGTGTCGCTATCTACCCTGGTTATGCTCCCACCGCGAAGATAGCACAAGTTTCCAGAGACGTCATATGCGTTTGATTCCTTGTTCAAGGAGAGATTCAGCGAGCGACTCCGGTGGAGACCGCGGGCGCACACCGACTCCGAGTTTATCTAGAACGGATTATACGGGAGACCTTAACCACAAATTAAGGGGGCCCCTTATAGGTCTCGCAGACACAAACTAAATTGAACTCGACGTACACAATATGTTACATTTACGCCATTGGTGGAGTTCTGTTGCCATCGAGCGCTGGGATTCGACTTACGGTCAAAACCCAAAACGAGGCGTAATCTGGGAGCACCAGCGGCACCCCGAAGCCCTCATATCTCCGCTAGAGGCACCGCTCGTTCCCGGAGGCCTTCTCATCACTGAAGCTGCCAAAATCTAAAATAATTCTTGGTGCTCTTCTGGCTGATTATTCCCGACCCAGGAGTCCCCTCATCAGCCTTTTCGTGGTAGGTTCAATGCCATGTGTGTCATAAGCCCTTTGGAGGATGTCATCCTGTGAGTCCTCGGAACCCAGCCGTCCATTGTGCAAGAGAATGGTGATGACTGGTGTGTGCGGAGTGATCGTGTGAACGGAACGCCCAGTAGGCAAATTACCGAGTAATTTGGCTCCGTTTATTCCAGTTTCCAAGGCGCACGGGTCCATCTCTCATGGTGTAGAACACTGTGCAATGTGGAAAGAAATATCCGGGATGACCACGCTCGTAGCTTCTGCAGCATAGACAATACGAGCTCGGAAGCATAATCAACGCAAATGTGCAATTCCCGAGGCGTTATCTATTCCCAGGGGTACCTCGTGACGCAGCATTTATCGCTCAAGGTGGAAGAAGAAAGCCTGATGGAGCTGGCCGCAAAGTCTTCCTGTGGCGTCGTTACGACTTTCGGGCACGGGCGGGTTGTTATTTCTAAGAACTCTCCGTGGCGCGGGACTCGGGGTATATCTGTTGAGGCGGCTTCAGCGAGTGTATTGTCGAGTCGCCGCTTCGCTGTAGGGCCCACTTTTGGCCTAGCTGAAGGGTGGAGACGTACAGATGTGAGCTCCGCCTGTTCGAACGCACGCCAGCACATCACTGGCAGCCATCCGCACGAGTCTGTTCCATTCTTCCATGTCCACGCCCCTCATCCCTGACGGTAGATACGAAATCGTCAGTGTCGCACACCCGAGCTTAGTCGTTGACCTCTATGGGGGTGGAAGGCTGGGATCGATCGGTGGTTTTGTATCCCACGGAGGTAACAACCAAAGGGTACGTGGCGAGAGCTTGCATTTGTGACAAGGGTTGGATGGTTACTCACCGGGTCGATAGTGGACCGTCAGGAATCTGGGTGACAACCAGATCACCCTAGAGAGCGTCTCCACCCCTCGCACCTTTGCGAGTGTACATAGTGAAACCTATGTACGTACACACGTTTCCTTGCGAAACGAGACGAGCAGGGTTGCAGGGGATAGAAACCCACGGCTGACCAGGATCGACGTGGTTTCTTTCACAGGGCGTTAGTCCCACTGGTGGTACCAATCCAACGTACTGGACCATTCGAGCCGTCGGTCTAAATCAACACGAGTGCGTTCCGCGTTTGCGTTCCCGCTCCTTCACTAGCTTCAACTTTACATCGTATTCGTTACTCCCATCCAGGATCACAACCGCAGATGGTGAACTCGCATGGCACATCGGAGGACACGGCCAAGGCGTCGTGGTATGATTATTTTACGTTGTTTCCTATGTTTGAGTGTTCTCACGTACAGCTGCTACAGATCACCCTCGACTATCTCTCTCACCATGCGGGCCCAACAGCGCGGTGGACCTTTATTTCCATATAAATACAAGGCTCTTCGCCGCCATGACCTATCGATTATCACGGTTCGAGTTGTTCAAATGTTTCTTGTAGCACAAGTCGCATTTGTGACAAGGATATGACATGTAGCATGTTTCCTACATCCACCACGTGTAGTAACACTCAGGGATTGAAGAGCGCTGGTGTGTGTCTGTGCGGGTCATCTGCCAGTAAACTTGCATGGGTGGGAAGAAAACACGGTAGTTGAATGACCGGTGGAGGAAAAGGTGGGGAGTTAAAGTTAAGCACTAATCAGGACTGGCTAGTAGCTGTGATGAACCCTTGGAGCTCAAGGTGACTCATGACCTCACCCTATCCCAGCATATAACTCCAATAGTAGTCTTGTTGAGCCTAGCACTTACAGTACTACCTCCAGGGTGCATTGGTTATGCTCCACTTTAACCTTTCCCACTGGTTGATTGCTGAGAAGAAGGATACAGTTGGCAATGATGTTTTCACTGGAGGTGTTCATATGATTTTTATCATTGCTCCACCTTGTTCCAGGAGTGTAACTGCCACTCCAAGGAGATGTAAGATTAGTCTTTTTGTCAACTCTTACAGTACCCCATCCAAGAAGGCTCATCACAACTAGTGTCTACCTTCAAGTTAATGTACTTTCTTACCACTTTCTCATCGTCTGATCACTATTTTTCCCATTAGCTTACTTTACAATACTTGCTTAAAGTTGTCCTTTATAGTATATCACTTATTCTTGACAATCAGATGATATTTTGCACTATTGTAATCAAATTTGCTGTTGTCTTTGAACTTTGAACATGCCTACTCCATGTTACAGTTTTCTTCCTTCACTCCCACATACTTGTTCTCTCCTGTCTTCATCCCATTTGCAGTCCTATTTTTGGTTTGTTCACTTATGATTACACTCACATCCTTATCATATCAAGTGGTTCCCATGTGAGCATTGTTCCTCTTTAGTCTCTTTTCTTAATTGTTCTATGGACAGCCTTCTTCACAGCAACATCTGTCATCATTGCTTAGTATATCTGATTTCCATTGCATTCCATAGAGTTCTATGCTTACACATCCCTCTCTACTTTTTTTTAAAAAAAAATCCTTTTTATGTTCATCTTGGAGTATGTTGCTCTATGTAGGACAATAATGCTACCTGTAAAATGAGGGCCTCCTGACCCCCACTACACCTGATCACTCAAATGCCTTGATGTGGGTTGCCCCCATCAGTCCACTGTTCCTGCCAGCTGTCTTAGATGATGCAATCCCTGAGTGCAAAGGTGTGTGGTGGTCTGTGCATAAGAGGAGTGGGTGCTATAATAGTGAATGCACTGAGAGGTAGACAATGTACAGTAGCATCAAGAGGGCTTGCCATGTGTTCAGGAATGATGGTGTACAGGCAAGGAAGTAAAGGAAGGAAGCTTAATTGGAATGGGTGAAGTATGGGGTGGTGAATGCCTGCAGCCAACTGGAGTCTTGGGTGGTACTGTAGCCAGTGGGTGCACTGCAGTGGGTACAGGGTGTAGGTTAGGTTTCTTCTAGGTAGTTTTGTGTTCAATCTGTTCATCTTCCTTGTCTCTCTCTCACCTCTGACTTATTACCATGTGGTCCAGCTGTTCCCTCATGGGCAGGATGTGTACAGTATTTGTAGGTGGTATGCTTGCAAGTAGGGCAGAATGGGTGTTGAGCAATACTGTGGTAAACCAGTGCATTATTTGGTGTTCTGAGTAGGGGTGTGTACATTACCAAAGATGGGCTTGAGGTGCTTTGTGATATTGATGAATTTGAATAGGTGTGGAAGTGACATTGGTAGACATACAGTGGCTCAAATAAGTGTCCCAATGTTGGAGTATTTTGGAAAGACTTGACATTTGCAAAAGAACTAAAATGTATCAGCTCTAACCCTTGCAGGGTCATAAATAGCCCTGACCCCTGCCCCTGAAGATGAGCCCTTGGTCATGTGATTTGGTTGCCATGTGATTGAGATATAACCATTTTAAAATGATATGTCATTGGAACACTTATTTGAGCAACATCTCTACTCTATAATTTTAGTACATTGTATGCCCTCCCTTTGCCTTTATCACTGCCTCTAGTCTTCTAGGCATGATTTCTATCAATCTTTCACATTCCTCAACCTCTATCTTGCCCCATTCCATATCAATCCTTTCCCAAAGCTCCAAAACCCCTCTTGGTAGTGTAGTATGGCTGTTGAGCTTCTTTTTAAGGATTTGCCAGAGATGTTCAATAGGATTAAGGTCTGGAGATTGTGCTGGCCAATCAAGAACCTTGATACCTTGAGATTCTAG
>JBBPLS010000208.1:0-37432 GCA_038089895.1 Boletellus ananas | reverse complement strand
GGGGGGGGGGGGGGGGGTGGGGGGGGGGGGGGGGGGGCGGGGAGGGGGGGGGGTGGGGGGGGGGGGTGGGGGGGGCGCATGGCGATGGACGTCGGTGCGAGGGACAATGCCAGTCAGAAATATGACGATATGGAGCGAGACACGTGCTCCGAAAGAGTGTCTCTGATGAGTCAGCGACAGCGAGCCTGCTCGTCGTCGCGCTCAGCAACGGGCTCGACGCGGCCAGCTCACACTCACCTCGGTAGCAGCCAGGAGGCGACATCTCCGTCTCTTACGTTCGGACCTTTTCTACCTGGCCACGATAGCACGCGGTCCCACGGGGTCCTCGCGCACGTTTGTGGCCCCTACCACTCACGTCAGCACCGCTCTCTGCTCTGCTCTCCCTCTTGCATCTGTCCACTTGTCGGTGCCATAGCACCCAATCACCAGCTGCATGCACCCCCTCGCTCCCGTAACGCCCATTTCTGTTTCATGCTCACCAACGTGCTTCACATATCCGCCTCGGCATTCTCCCGTCTCACAAGCCCCTTCCGTTCCCCCGCAGTAAGCTCGACCTCATTCAAATTGATGTCGCCGCTCGACGGAACTTTATTTCGTTCACACGCCTCAGATAAGTCGGCCTCTCCCATTGGCTGCGACTCAGCAATACCTCGTCGCCATTCTTTTTACGCAACCACCGCCTCGTCAACGCAATTCTCATACGTCAGCGAACACGCACAGCCCATCCTTGGACGTCTTATGCACGACTCACAGATCCTCGTGATGAACCGGTATCTGACTCACGCTCCGATTTCAAACTCCGCTAGTACATAAAATGACGCGCTGCGCCCGTCCGCGCTCCTTGCTCCTTCCACCTGAACTTCCATCTGCTCCCTCCATCATTGCATACTACATTCACCATGTACTCTGGTGTCAATTCCATGCCAGGTCACTCTGCTGGTATTCCACCTGCATGGGCATCATCCAGCTGTGGTGATGATTATTTGCTGGGTAGAAAGCAAACTATTCTAAGTCATCATTCCTTCATCAAAGGCATTGATGACCATGCAAGTGCTTTTAAGAGGCAGAGAGTGGCTGCACATGTCAATACAAGGCACATGGCTTTGTACTATCCCCATCCTGTCCATCAACAGAGCTCATCAACATACATTCAGGTAAGTAGAGTGTTTCAATTGGATGTGCAATTGATCTGACTGAGGTTTTTATTAGAGCCTCACTACTCCATCTTCCTCAAGTCTTAAAAGCAAGCAAGCAGAGTCACTGTATGAAACTAATGACAGTGACAGTATCAGTTTCACTTCTGCTAGAATGAGTGTACCATCAGATCAAGATGGTAGGTATCATCATCAAGTATTTATTACAATTTGATTATATAACTATAAATTTTATAGGTCTGACCACTGTCTCTGAAAATGATCTTGCTATTGGTATAGTAATTTAATATCTCATATTTTCCTTCTAATATCTCAATAGATCAAGATGAATCAACTGTGTTAGATATGAACATTCCAATGTCCTCTAACAGTCATCTTGTACACAGTCACAACAAACCTGTCTTGGATGACAGTAATATACTCAATGATGGTATGTACCTTGTCTACTAGTAAGTTTATTTATTAATAAATTTTCAGTTTCACCAGTTTCTATTGTAAAGCCACAACAAAGCAACATCAATAATGTATCTCTCTATGATAGACCTATCACTTTGTCTACTCCTCATTCAGATCATGAAACCCATGATACTATAAGCAGTCATGCCACAATGGGTTTTCTGGACACTAGAGAGATGCCTCAAATATCTTTCTTGACAAGGGTTCAAATGTGGACAGATACCATAAAGAATATCTGTAATAATCGTAAAGAACAGCTGTTATATTTTGAACTGTTTGGTGAGAAGACTGTATGCATTAGGATTTTTTAATGCTTTAATATAGCCTTAAAACTGATGTTTTTATTCAGACAATTACAGCAAATGCTCCAGATCTGCTTGGAGTGCTAGAGGAAATTGATCAACAGAAGAATCAAGTCACATTCCAAGAACACTACACTACAAATCTTGCAGGAGAAATTGTGGAGGTTCTTAGGACCTGCAACAACCACAAGGATCAGAAGATCTTTAAGATTGCTTTTAGAATCCTGGATAACTTTTACCAGCGGTTTTATAACAGACACTTCCATTGGGGAGGTTAGCTGGTTGTATAGTATCTACTGTCAAGTTCACCAGAGAAGGATAAAAAGGCAGTAGAAGAGATGATAGCATTCATGGCCAGAATTCTCATGTTATATACCTAGTACTACTATAGTGGAAGGGAGCTGTAACTTGGATACCATTGCAATGTCCCATACCTGTGTTTTTGAGTATGGATGAGGCTAGCTCTGAGTTGTTGATCAACTTAGCATTGGCTTCGATCTCCGCGATCCTACATGATGATCGATTCCGAAAGGTTGGCGTTAGCACTGCTTCATGGCTGCCAACGGTTCCATCCCCCTCGATCTAAGCTGGAAACTTGCCGACGAGCTCATCATTATTCCGGTGATAGCGGTGAGTCAGTCTCGTCATTTGATGTCCATGCAGCAGCGCTGGTGAGTCAGCCAGCCACACTCCCACTGGCAGGAAGTCAGCGGTGTAAAAGAAATGCAGCACTACTATGTGTCTTGAACATACGCGGCGACTTGATTGATTCCTAGTGCCCACCGTGACAGGTGCATCAGTCGCATGTGCAAACCGGCCCCAGCTATCGCATTTCCAACGGGCTGGTCTGCGAATCGAGGTAAGTCCTGCTCACCCTAAGGCTGGTGACCATATTTTCTCCAATCAAACGTTTTTTATATATCTCAAGCACTCAGGCTTAAGCTAAGGAGCATCGTACGGTATTCTAGTCCGACTCTCACTCGTGTCTCCTATTCCCCATGAAATATATCGTGCACCAACCTTGCATGGGGTATGAAACGAGTGGATGTTATCACCATGTCTGCCTGTCCCGGAGTGGCTGCACGAATGGTAAGCTTTTCTCTTCTTGGCTGTACAGCGGCGGCCAGTACAGTATGCTTGCTGTGGTCGAAAGGACTGTGCCAAAGTACTGGCAAAATAGGGAAGTATTAATCGCACTTTCCTCCGTGCGGTTAGATCGCGCATCTCCCAATCACCGTCGGGCAGTCTTCAGCCTGGTTGAACATGCCTACATTGAATGTGATATTATGAATGGTCTCTTGTACCATTGAGAATAACTATAAGGTAATCGTAAACGTAGGTGCGTGAGCTGGAAAATTCGGTGGGGCATGACGTAGGGAACGTGTCACGGCATGCATACCGGCGTAGAAGTCGTCCATGACTGCGAGGTTATCCAAGATTACAGGTATGCGCCAAATATGAAGTGGCGCCATGGACCACTGCAAGAGGCGTGATATATGCGATGTCAATGAGATGCGATATTATGTTACGAGTTGCAATTGCAGAGAAACCCAAACTTGGACGTTTTCGGCCCAGCCCCCAAGGAATGCCTGACAGACGCTCGTGAATGGTAGCAAAGCTGGTCAGCACACATCAACTTCGATGTCTTCATCGCCGACTTGCAGAACCTGCGCTGCATTTACTCCATGTTTCAGCTGTACCTCCGCATCAGTCTCATTCCCGAGCTTTCTCCTCTTCATGACCCGTCCCTCTTCGTCACCATCGTCGCTGGTAGCAATGATTGAGGTTGACGATTTGCTATCCTCCGAAAGTGGTACGGGCACTGGCGGATTACCTTCCTTCGCTTCTAAAGTGGAGCATTCGGTCACTGGTGTACAACAATCCAACGAGTTCGCTGAGTTCGTTGTGGTGGACGGAGAAAGGGAAATTGACTGCGAGGTTTGTGGGGTGGACTGTCCCGCTCTCAAGGGCAATGGAACAGTGGTAAATGGGCTTGACAACTCTGTCACATTGCCTTTGCCAGCTTTCATCCCTCCTTTCTCTGTAACACCAACAGAGACCACCTTTTTCCTCTTCTTCTTGCCCATTCGCTCCTTCAGGTACCGTACGATGTGCCCCTGCAACACTTCCAGTGCTTTTTGTGCTCCCATTTCTTCAAGCGCTTTGAGTTGCTCTGGTGCGAGGGAGGAGAAAATGATAGGAGAAAGAATGAGGGTATTGTCGTGTAATACAATAGGCGGTGGATCTGGCGTACTGCTCGAGGGGTGGGAAGACGGGATAGGACCGATAACGATTGGTAGACAAACGGAAGGCGGGAGAGTAGCAAACGAGGCAGGCGAGTGGGAAGAAGAGGAGGGAACGTCTGCCAACGAAGTGAAGCCGCATCTGGATGAGGCTGGGAGTCCTCCATGTCTCGGCATATTAGGAGTCCCGGATCCGAATAGCACTCCGGAACTCAAGCTGGATGACGCGGAAGAGCCTAGAGTAGAGAGTAGCCCCGCAACTGGCACGACTGAACCGGTCCGAGATGGATCTGTTGGTTCAAGGGTCCCCTGTGCGGCAGCCTCTGCATCTATGTTTCCTATGGCAATGTTTTTCAATGCAATCGTGTCCGCTACATCTGCCAAACCGTCGACAAGCTGTCCCTGTAATGGTGCCTGTGATCCCCCATCAGACGTCGACCGGAGAGGGGGAATCAAGGGAGTGGATGTCAATGGTGGTGGCAATGGCCCCATGCCACTTTTAACACTTCGTCTGAGTGGGGGATCAAGAGGAGCTGCCTTGTCCTTCTTCCTCGAACTTTTACCGGTACTATCCTTACCGCTGGGTAGAACCCCTACCGCCGAAGCAGATTGGGCCTGCGCAGCTGCACGGGCTTCTTGTGCTTCGAATATGTGCTCGTACTGTACGTCGATAGACCAGAAAAAGCCTTTACCGTGTTCCCCAGTACTGCGCTCCATCTTCTTGAAGGCACGTCCTGAGGACAGGTTGTGGCGAACGGAGTTCTAAGTTAATTTATAGAGACACGTCAGTTCATCGACCAGTAAAAGGGCAATCTGAACCATTCAAGAGGAAGCAGAGGTGGTCGTACGCGACCTACAAAGAACACTACGCACCTCCCAGCCAGCGCCTTCGTTGTAACGATACCAGTCGTAATTATTCATCATCCAACCGCAAATGTCCTGCAGAGTCGCTCTCCCCCCCATCCCCTTGATAGCCCGATAACACAGTTGCGCGTATGTTAGCGAAGGCTTTGGTGGCATTATATCGGGCTTTGGAAGTGGTTGAGAACCCCTTTTGCGTCTCCTGGATGTTGGCGCAGCGGTGGATACCGGAGCAGAGGTAGAAGCAGAAGGGGCCTTTGTGCGAGAAATCGCATTGGAGCTCGGGAGGGAATTGGGTGAATGGGAAGGCTTCTGTGGTGGCAATGCAGGCGCGGTGCGTGGTGAGGGAGAATGAGACGGCAAGGAGGACGGGGGGGATATAGAGGTGATGTCGACAGATGGGGAACGGGCACGCTGAACCGAAGAGGCCGAGGAGGGGGAGGGGGAGTCCTCGAGCGCTGCAGGGGGAGGAAGGACGAAGTGGAATGTCCGCGAAGCTATCTGAATCTGAGACCTGGAACAAGTGAGGGGCCCGAGCGAGAAAGGGTGGGATGAGACATACCTCTCACCCAGTGGCACTCGACTTCCAGCACCGAACCAGACACCGTCAACCCAGGCACCATTGCGTCCGATGACGACGAGGACAAAGCGCGCCTCTTCCTCCTCGTACTCTATCCTGGCGTGCAGACGTGACACGCTCTTGAGCGGCCCGAGGTCGACGTCGACCGGACTATGACTGGCAGCGGGAACATCATCGCCGTTGAGGGAGGCAGAGGTAGGAGGTAGGCACCTCCTACCGATAGTGACGGTGAGAGTCTGAAGGAAGAAGGTGATGTTGGGGAAGACGAGGGAGTAATAGGCGCTAATCTTGGCGGGGACGGCGGGCGTGACGTCGCCAATGGGGGAGGCGGGGAGAGGCTCGCTGGCGGGGAGGACGGCGGGGGAGGACATCAAAGGCGACGGCGGGCTCAACAACGTGCGGGGACGAGTGACGAGCTGGCTCGAGCTGAGGGGGCACCGACCCAACAAGGGGGGGTTCCGGCATATCCCGAGGTCACGTGACAAACAAACGTGCATGTATTTCGATGAAACGTGTCGAAGACAATAAATACTCCAATCAAGCCACCGTCTATCAACATCAAGCACCAATCACCGATCTCCCAAGCGCACCAGGGATCGACGATATCGAACTCGGCGGAATAACGCCTACCTCGGTCACGACAGCGGTGATGCATGACGGTGGTGTCAAGTCATACAACGGACTCAAAATCGAGAGATTTGTTCCTGGCCTCGTGCTATGAGGGTCACCACCCGGCGTCGAGGTCGGTGGGAAGGGACTCGGTGCTGCGCACACACGTTCGTCTCAGCAAGGTCTGACGCTATCGCCCTCGGTACCCACCTAGCTCGTTCTTGCTTACCCCATCCCAACGAATACCCTCCGCAAATTTGTATGTTTCACAGCACACGACAACGGGAATGTTCCTCGACTGGGCCATCATAGCGACCATCGCTGTTCCAGCCCTCGAAAAAACGGCACCGTTTGCGTGGAGAGAATGCGCACCGACAAACAATGTCGTGGTATGCGGTAGGACAGATGGGAGAGAAGGCAAGAGAAGATATGTGCACGGAATCGATGCAGTTGTGAGGGATCGCAGTAATGCCTTGCCTGGGACAGCCAACACACATGAATGATCGCCCTGTCTTCGCTGATAGAGGCCATACCTTCAAGCATGGGCCGAGAATCGACGATGATGACAGAAAACTGCTTGCCGGATGACCAGGCATGCAACAGGACCTTCTCGACCACCGATGACCTGCAAGTAGGGTGAACATCCGCACTAAGCTAACTGGTTGGAACAGACCGTGCATATGTGAGGATGACATCACCATCATTAATCTTGCCGCCAGCTGTTTCTTGTATAACTTGATCAGCGAGAAGGATCCGATCCCGGATGTAATTATCGATCGTGTCGCAGAGCGCATCCTTGGCCTACAAACCGTCAGGAATACTCGGCATTGACGGGAAGCAAACAGAACTGACATCTTGCTCCGGCAGGTCAATATCGGAGCCGCTAATCTCGAGCTTGAGCTGTCTAATTGCATTGCCCATCGAGACCGACATCGGCCTTGCCGACACGAGATGTGTGATCTGAGGTGAAAGATGCGTCATGAGATGGCGAGAGAGCGTATTGTTGCGAGGCGTCGCGTAGTCTTGGATGACCTAGGGCCCAATGAGCGACAGACAGGAGCAGGGTGGGAAACCATACCGTCTTAAAAGCAGACAACATGGCGATGCATCTAGCATTCGCGCCGGTGATCTTGAACTCTGAAAACTGTAAACCAAGTCTTACAACAGCGGGGTGGATGTCGCCCCTGGTGACGACAGGTGGTTTTGGGGCACCAAAGTGCGAGAAGATGCGCAAGCCACGGGGGGTTTCGTCGGGCTGAGAGCCGGGATGTAAGGTCTCCTTCAGCTCACCCTTTCCAGGCTTGGCTGTGGAATCCCTTCTGGACTTCTTGGGAGTGCCGGCAGAAGGGGGAGTGGCACCCTTACCACTCACGCTGGTGCTGTGTTTGTGAGAGGGGGTTGGTTTGGATGAGGTCGGCTGTGGGGCGGCTGCCTTTGCTGCGGCCTTGGCGGCTCGCTGTGCCTCCTGCTGCTCGCGACGTTCTGCCTTTGTCATCTGTTTCTGGGATTTTGGTGCAGAAGAGACGGGATGGGAAGGGGAATCCATCTCTTTGGGTGGGGAAGCGGATGTGGTTAGCTTCAAGGAGGCTGTAAGCGGGACTTTGAGTATCTCTGTCGTTGTCGACATCGCACCGAACGGTAGTACTTGTAACACTCCTCCGAGTCTGCGATGCCCGAGCCCCACATCATCACCCAAGTGAGTCATCGACGTCTGCCGTGGGAGTACATGATGTAATGATTACCGTGTTAGGTAATTCCCGCCCACGATGGCCGCATGTCGTCTACCGCTGTTGGTCGACGACATCGACATTGCACTGTGTCTCTCTCCTCTCGTTTTCCCCGTTATCGCCCTGTGCGACGACGACATCGATCTCTACTACTTCTAGCTCGCCGGAGCCATGGTTTGTTTGCGCATACATACCTCTTTCACTCTTTCACTCATTCCTTCAGGGCGTCCCTGCACTGTTCCGCTGGCTCAGCAAAAAGTATCCAAAGATCGGTCTGTACTTGCGGTCCGCTCCGTAAAGCGTTGCAGCTCAGCTATCATTCTCCAGTGACATCGGTCCGCGAAGAAGAAGAAGTCGAGGTCCCAGATGCCCTTGGCGAGCCCATCAAGCTCCCGGTCGATATCACCTCTCCAAACCCGAACGGTGTCGAGTTTGACAACCTTTATCTCGACATGAATGGTATTGTGCGTCTCGTCCTCCGTCATTGCCCCTGTAGTTTACGGTGTTCCAGGTCCATCCGTGCACACACCCAGAAGGCAGGGTACGTTCGTTCACGCTCTTGGAATCGCTAATTTGCCGACCTTATTTTGTTAGCCTCCACCTGATACAGAAGAGGAAATGATGGCCGAGGTATTCAAGTATACCAACCGTGTCATCAACATGGTCAGGCCCCGCAAGCTTCTTTTCATGGCAATTGGTATGTGCACCGTCTTCATCCGTATGGCCCGCTCACTTCCCTGTATATTCTAGATGGTGTGGCTCCGCGCGCAAAGATGAATCAGCAACGCTCCCGTCGTTTCAGGTCCGCCCAAGAAGCAAAGGACAAGGCCGAAGCTCGCAAGCTGGCAGTGGCCGAATGGGAGGGTATGCGTCATGTTACCTCCTGCAGTACAATTCTGATAATCCTGTTCTCGTTTAGCAATGGGCAAAGTCATTAGCGACGAAGAGAAACACAAGGAAGCATGGGACTCCAATGCCATCACGCCTGGCACGCCATTCATGGACCTCCTTGCAGCCTCTTTGAGATATTGGGTCGTGGAAAAGATGAACACCGATCCTGGATGGAAGGATGTTCGTTTCGCCACTTTTCTTACAGGTTTTAACTCATGTCTGTTTTTCAGCTCCAAGTGATTATATCGGACGCAAGTGTACCTGGAGAAGGAGAGCATAAAATCATGGATTTTATTCGAAGACAGCGAGCAAATCAAGGTCATGATCCTAACACGAAGCATGTCATTTACGGCTTGGTACACTTATGCCTCTGTTTCTCCTGGTATTTTCTAATTAGAGCCATTTTCAAGGATGCCGATCTCATTATGCTCGCACTTGCAACCCATGAACCCCACTTTCGCGTACTGCGAGAAGACGTCTTCGCTCAGGATAAGTCGACTGCATGCCGGCTTTGTGGCGAAGAGGGCCATTACGCCGCACAATGTCCTGGACCCAAATCAGGTGCTCTCGTCCAAAAACCCAAACCCACCCCTCTTGAGAAAAAGCCATTCATATTCCTTGATGTTTCCATTCTGCGGGAATACCTTGAAACGGAGCTTTATGTTCCCCGTGCACCCTTTTCTTTCAATTTTGAACAGGCCGTTGATGATTGGGTGTTGTTGATCTTCTTCGTGGGCAATGACTTCTTACCACATCTACCTAGTTTGGAAATCAGAGAGGGTGCCATTGATACACTGCTCAATATCTGGAAAACGGAACTACCGAGGATGGGCGGGTACTTGACAGACCATGGCAAGTTAGTGCTCGAAAGGGCAGAGATAATCCTAGAGGGACTGGCAAGAAGAGAGGATGATATATTTAGGAAAAGGCAAGAGGGTACGTATGGTCGTTTTCTTCCTTGACTCATTTGGCCGAAAGGAGTATCTGAGGCTCACTGCTTTCTCAGCGGAGAACCGTCAGGATCATGAATCCAAGCGGCGTCGTATTGATAATAACAACAAAAATGGTAACGGTCCTTCTGATATCCGCAATGCATCTGGTCCCTCCCCTGCTCTTGCCATCAATGGCCCAGTTCACAATGATTTTGCAGCAAAAGCAGATTCAATCGGCCTTGGTGCTCCCTCGACGGCCCAGTCGAAGTCCAATGTCCCTGCTGCCGCACAAGCATTGGCAGGTAGCAACCGCGACGTAGTTGCAAATCGTGCCGCGATCAGACTGGCGAACATGAGTGCAGCAGAGGTTCTGAAAGCTGAATTGGCAGGACTTGTTCCCGTAAAGCCCAGCGCATCTTCAACGACAAAAGTACAGCCACCAGACTTTGATGCTTCAGACTCTGATTTCGACGTCCCTGGTCTTGGGAACGCGGAACCTCCTGTACCTGCTTCACTACAGTTACCTCCACTGGATGACCCCGTGGTATCCGTCTCCCCGAGCCGGAAACGCAGAGCGGCAGATGTGGAAATCGAAGATGCGCAAATAGACGTTGAGGAGGACGTTGTTGCCGTCGGAGAGAACGAGAGCTCGGTGGAGGAGGAGCCCTCGTATTCTATGGTTGTTCGAGCTGACGGCTCTGTTGAGCAAGTAGATAATGTCAGGTACAGGAGTATTTTTACTTCGCTTCACCTTTAGGAAACTGACACAAACTTCAGGTTGTACGAGCCGGGTTACAAGGAGCGTTATTATCAGCAGAAGTTCAGTACCCCGAGTTCTGATGCTGAGTTCAGAAAATTGTTTGTCATTCTCTCCTACCCTCACGATCCGCTGTAACATCTTGCAACAGGATAACCCAACACTATGTGGAAGGTATTGCATGGGTGTTGCATTACTACTATCAAGGGGTAAGCTACAAGGTGACAGCCTTCAAGAACATTGATGTAATTTTCCCGAAAGACACCTTCCTGGCAGTGGTATTATCCATTCCATTTTGCCCCCTTTGCCTCCGATTTTGAGGGCCTCAAGGACATGACAATCACCTTTATCCTTGGTCAACCGTTTAAGCCTTATGAGCAACTCATGGGGGTGTTTCCCCCCGCCTCCAAAAAGCATATCCCGGCTGTCTTCCACGATCTTATGACCGAGCCCTCATCACCTATAATTGATTTTTATCCCACTTCATTCCAGATCGACATGAATGGAAAGAAAATGCTCTGGCAGGGTGTCGCTCTACTTCCCTTCATCGATCAAGAAAGACTTTTGGATGCAATGTCTGAGAGATATCCAGCGCTCACAGAGGACGAAGTGAGACGGAATAGCTGGGGCAGTAATGTGATGTATGTGTCGGATGAACACAGGCTGTACCCATTTTTCGAAAGCCTATATGGAAAGCGGAAAGATAAGCAGGTCAATAGTGTCTCATGCCCTTATCATCAATGTGATCTGATCTCACCTCATGCAGCCGGTACCACTGCCCATAAAAGACTCAAAGGGCATTAGCGGCAGTGCACTCCCGAATCCTGACTGTATCCCGGGATCAACATTCTACTCCCCGCTGACGTCAATAGATCTCCCTGACATCAAGAACGATAGGTCATTGTCAGTTCTCTACTATTTCCCGAGGCAGCTCACCCCTCACCATTCAACGCTGCTGCCTGGAGTGCGCAAGCCCCTGCAACAACTCACCTCTGAGGATTTGGATCCCCGTGCTCGGCGCAGTTCCCGTGGGGGCCGTGGCGGAATGGATCGTGGTGGTGCGCATGGAGGATCTGCCCATCGTGGTCCACACGGAGGTGGTTCTCCCCCGGGTAGTTACGCCGGCCCGAATGGACATCCACCGTCACCGTATGGGCAGTCAGCGAGGCAGCCATACCCCCCGTCGTCGCAAGGCTTTGGTGGGCATGGCTGGAGTGGTAGGCCATCGATGCAGAGCTATGGTGGAGGTAGTCCTCTGGGGTCTTCGCGGGGAGGGGCGCATCGCGGGGGTCCTAGAGGCGGATATGGGCCCACTAGCCATTCTCAGTCACATGGGCGGGGAGGGTACGGCAGCGGCAACCATGGTGGTCCAGGGCCCACTCAGGGGGGCTATGGTGTTTATGGCTCCGCAAATGGACACGGTCGCGGGGCACACGGAGGCGGTGGTGGTCCACACTATGGAGCTCCGAGAGGTAGGGGGCGTGGTGGCTGGTAGTACCGTAATTTATGTTTGTATATTCTCTCACTGCAGATATCGTGTCATCATTCGCTATACACAACTATCAAATCGGCCGTATCGTCCTGCTATTGTAAGGCAAAGCTACTTGACTGGTGGTACATCGGAAGTCGTCACAAAGGCCTCGTGTGAAATGCTAGGCATAATAACCGTGTTGGCCGGAGCCAGGCACGTCCCTAGGATGCATGTACGTTAGGTAAAGGGCGTATGTCTTCTCAAGCTCTTTGGCTCTCTTTCGGAGTTTCTTCTCCTTTTTCCTTCTCCTCTTCTCTTCCTTCCTTTCCTTGCGCCGTCTCCTAGACTCTGTCAGGTCAGCGCCGCGACCATACCCTGGATATCTGTCCGAATCGGTCCCCGAGTCCGAACTCGACGAAGACGAGTCAGAAGAATAGTCTGGGTGCAGACCAGGCAAGTTGTAGTCGATGGCGCCTGCATTGGCGCCTGAGCGGCGCTCGCGACCCTTGAACAGGACGACTTCGACCCGGCGTGTGAGGAAAAAGCTCGAGTTCCAAAGATCGATCAAATCAGCGACGAGCGTCGAACGCTTAGGGGGCGGCCCTCGGGCAAATTCTGGAATCGGCATCTTCCCAGCCCACGCGAGCGCGAGATCCTGGCGATGCGGAAGGGGCAAGGCTCGGGTTTGAGCATGTAGTCGCGGGAAACGTAACACGTACGTTCATAAATCTGATCCAATCTTGGTGATATACATCGTGTGTCTCCAAGACTAGTGGCATCCTGGGGATGTGGTCGTAGAACTGTTCCATGTCTTGGATCTTCATAGTGTTGAATGGTGTATACGACTGAGCTGCGTTGGCGGGACGCGAGAAGGCCTCTGGGGTGGCCAGCTGTTGACTATCTCCGCCTACAACGGCGCTAGGCATACGGGGCGATGTTGGAAATGCGGAACCAGGAGGACCTGGCATCGGTGACGGCGCACGGGAACGGGAAAAAGGCTGTCCGTCAAATGCATGCCCGGGAGGATAAACGCCAGAATTCGGTTGAGGAGGAACATATGGAGACGGTGCTCGAGGGAAAGGGGAGGTGGAACGTTGAGACGGAAGTGCCCTCGAGGGCGGAATCGGGGATGGCGCACGAGCGCTGTAAGGGGGTTGGCTTTGCCCATACGGAGAGGCTGCTCTGGCAATTGGTTCCGTGGGAGGGCGGCCATACGGTGAAGCCGCTCTACCAATTGGTTCAACAGGAGGACGGCCGTATGGGGACGCTGCCCTCGCGATGGGATCGGGTCTACCATAGGGCGAAGCTGCGCGGGCGATCGGGTCTGGACCACCTGGGTAAGACGAGACTTCCTGGGGACGCGCGTTTGGAGAAGTGGAATATGCGGACGGTTGACGATATGGGGAAGCGGCACGATTGTACGGGCTGGACCCTGCACCCGGATATCCACTGGCGTTCGGGTAAGCTGCCGTCGGCGGAGAGTAAGCGCTTGGGGGACCGTAGACAGAGGTGCGATCCCCTCCGGTAGTCGAATACTTTCTCTGACGACTAGAATACTTGACGTCTCTCTCGATCTCGAGCTCTGAAAATTTCCGATCGAGGTCTACGGAGCTAGCAGCACTAGGGCTGTGGGTATAAGCACCGTATCCTGCAGGTGGGGTATCACCATAGAAACTGCGACGGCGTTCTCTTGTTTGAATCTCTCTGTCGCGTGCGGCACGGAGTTCGACTTCCTGCATGTCCTTGTCAAACTGCTTTGAAAGTCGCCTGATCGAGTCTTTCTCCTCCTTCTTCCTGCGTTTCTCCTCCGATCTCTGCCTGCTAGGGGTAAGCAAGTTTCTGGGTAAATCCTTAAGGGGGATACCATTTCTCGAGAGCCTTCTCATCGCCCCTGGAGAGGGGGCCACGGTTCCACGAGGCGGCAAAGTCCTGTACAGAGCATCAGTTTGAAGAAAGATATGCCCAGGAAGAGATTTACCGCATTCGCTGGCGTAGCGCCGGCAGGGAGGATCTGGGTAGCCTCGGCTGGGACCCATTGGATACCTTGGACTATTCCTTGCGGGGTTTGGTAGCTGTTGAACGTCAAAGGATGATCTAGTAGGAAGCCCAGAGTCTTACCGGGCAGGAACAGCTCTGTTGGTTAGATGATGATCGTGAGCCACCTCGAAAGAGGATGGGTAGAAGAAAACATGCCTGAATGGGTGGTAGGTGACTTGACCGTCGGGGCCGGTTGAGGTGGTATAGGTGATGGCGCCTGGCTGGATCTGGCCACCGGAGGGCGGGGAGAAGGGCTGGGGCATCTCATAGCCCCCGATGGCGCTCATGGTGACTCGGTGGGAGGAAGAAAGGCTGGGGCGAGGGACGAGCGCCCTTTTGTATGCCACCACCCATATCGAGCCATATCCGATAATCGATGACACGCGTCTCAAGGGACTCCGCACCGCCCTGCCGACGAGACATACGTACAATGTACTAGTCGCTACGAAGACGTCCGAGGCGCCATGAGCCCTCGTCCTCTGCGATTCCACAGATCAGTGTGTTGGTCGGGGCACTCGGCATCAGCTTTCCAGGGCACGAGGACTCAGTGGTCTCAGGAAGAAACTGTACAAGATCTGCTGGTCCCGATACCTGTGCTCGCATAGTGTGATTGGTCGGACTAGGCCCCTTGGTCAAACTATGCACCAGAGATCGTATAGATTACCCTGTCCGTATGTAAGATGTCTGGGTTGAACAGAAGTAATTCTCAGTCAAATTCATGAGAACCGCCACCATAGGATGATGATGATGAATACAGCGACAGCGCCGAAAGGAGCGTATTGTCGTATCATGGCTTGGATGTTGATGTTCCTGGCTGCCTTGCGATACTTTTCCGACTCTGAGCGGAGCGACGTAGAAAGATGAGACATTTCTGGAGAAAGCGTCAGGGTACGAAGCCCAAAGGTCAGCACGCAAGAGCCTTACTATCCAGCGAGTCTCCGCGCCAAAGGAGCTCTTCCATGTTCTTGGTCATTATTCGGGTGACGTCCTGCAACTCGTCATTTAGTCTGTCCAGGTTTGAGCCCCCCGCAGCATTGGCAGCCCTGGTATCCCTATATAACCGCGCAGTCTTTGACATGAACGTGTCTTTGGCAAGCTCGGTTGAACGTATGTCCGGTGGCGAAATAGCCGACACGCACCGAATCCAACAAAGGCATATGGCTTCCGTATTGACTCCACCTTTGAGCCGTAAGACAGGGAGAACTCCTTGGACAACTCCTCGAGGTACGAAAAAGCCAGCTTCCGAGGGTACGACTTGTCCGCTATGGTGAGAAACACAACATTGTCTGCGAGAAGGTAACTGGGAGTGTTGAGGTTTGCCGTCATTCACAGGAACGAGAAGGCGCACTGAAGCGTGTACTGGCCACTCTCAATAGAACACCGTGGCTCAGAGTTGGGTGTTATGCGTCTGAATATCAGTTTTGCCTGTTGTTTGTGCTCTTGCAGCGCCTGCTCTGTCTGCAGAGAGTCGACTGCTGGCGTCGACCAGGAGAAGAAAGGACGAACCTGTTCGTCGTCAACACTGGCTGCAAGGGGCAGCGCATCTGCAGCGCGGACGATGATTGTGGAACGAACCATGCTTGAGCGTCGAGCGGACGAGCCGTACGATCAACTGGAGCTGAAGCACGTGACCAAATTCTGACTCCGCTATACAACGTGGCGTGCCGGCGCCGGCATTGGAGGCACGCCGAGAATGGTCATGATGTCCGGATATCATGTGACCGGCTTTCTGGGCGGCGGCTCGTGAATGTACGCTTGCCGCTATAAGCCTTGCGGGCACCCTCGCGACGCAGCTGTCCCCTGCCATGTCCTCCGTGTTTGACCTTCGAAAGCAAGTGCGTCGCTTTGGGCAACCTTGTGATCCGACTTGATGTGATGGCATGCGGTTCTCTAGCTCACTTTTTATGGTTCCTACCATGCCAATCCCGTGAACGTCGCCATTCATATATTTGGTGTCCCGACTCTTCTCTGGTATGTCGCGTTTCTTCCACCACTCCCATCGTTGGAACGTCATCGCCCAGGAGCGGACTGGTACTCTCTACCCTCATCCCCTCCCCGTCCTTTCTCCCCTCCATCCGACACGTGTTTAGCAAGCACCTCGTTTTCGATTTAAACACACCCACACTCATCGCAACGGCCTATTTGACTTACTACTTTGGCCTCGAACCTGTCGCGGCCGTAAGCCTATAATTAATTCTCGGGGTCGGCCAACTAATTAGCCATTCCGATCAGTCCCTTTACGTGCCCCAGATGATCCTCACGCTGTTGTCAGCAATTGCCTATTCATCCCGTCCTAATGGCATCCGAGACGCGCTCATCATTCATGTTGCCGCATGGATCGCTCAATTCCTCGGTCATGGCCTCGCAGAAGGTCGTGCGCCCGCGTTGGCAGATAATATCGCTGGAGGTACACCCCATCTTGCATGTGGATGATCTGCTACTCACGATGTCCACAAAGCTTTGTTCAATGCTCCCTTTTTCGTCCACTTGGAGTTACTCTTCAAGCTTGGTTACCGCCCAGAGCTGCATAAACAACTCAGGAATGACATCGGAAAAGAGCTCCTTAGGATACGTAGGGAAGAGGCTGAGAAGCGCAGGACTGCAGAGCGGAAGGGAGATTAATAGGCTGTTGTGCGGGAGCTGCGACTCCAGAGTGATGCGAGTTGGCACCAGTGTATTCAGCGATTTGTATTCGTTGCCTTTTCCTGCGCACGGGCTGCGTGTGCGTACTGTACAAGAGCGTTTCTCCCTTACACTGTGCAGGTTGTTTTTCCGAGAACCGGAGTCCCGTTCATGTGTGAACAGTCAAAGCAGACATTCTTCCCAGACCTTCAAATTCTCCTAGCACGCACGACGTCTGGTTCGAAAATACATCACATCAGATAAGACTAGGCTAACGGTTCAGAAAAACCACAGTTTGTAGGGGTACTCGGTACTTCAGATAAACGGGATCGGTCGGAACCCTTGACGCAGGTGATTATCACCCACGTTCCGGGACACCCCAAAGGCTTGACCCGCGCGAGATCATCAGACCAGGCCTATCGGGGGGGAGAGTGCCGGTTCCCCATACGGTGTGACATAACACGATGTCAGTCCACCGTCCACTTTGAAATCTGTGCCCTGTTCAGCATCTGTCAAGTATCGTTCGGCCACTGGATGGTGGGGGTGCGCACTGTTATATAGCTGCTGTCATCACTCGCCACTGACAACACAAAAAGCTTAGAAGTGGTCCATGGCCAAACCCAACCCCACCTACAGAAAAGGGCGGCCTTGGCCTGTTCAACCGCTTCACCAAAACGGCCCATTGGGAGATGAACGAGACGACGATTCTTTTTTTCGTCGGTGTCTAAGAAATCCATAAGGAGACCTGGAGAGATTGCTTTAGGCTAGGTCTGTCGATCCCCAAGGGGGCTGGTTACTCACGCGTCTTCAGAGGGCCACTGAGCGCGAGTTTATTCCAGAGCGAGGATGGTCAAGCAAAACGAGTGGACTCACGGGCAGAGGGAATTCAGACGAATGCCTTCTCTGGCGTGCACCATGGCCAGTTCGCGGGTCATCGCGAGCACAGCCCCCTCGGATCGAGGTCAGGATTGATGAGATGGGACGTAAAAAAGATCTACCTTGGATGCAGTGTCTGCGATGAAATATTAGCGACCGGGTGACGAAGATCCTGGAATGCTCACAAGCCAGCTGGGGGGTAGCAGCTCCCACGATGGCTACGAAGCTCGCCGTATTGATGATGCTCCCTCCAGCGCGAAGGCCCAGTGATTCATCTACAGGATTCTGACGCATCGCGAGGATCGCATACTTGCATCCCCACCAGACGCCTTTGACATTGATCGACATTGTGAGGTCCCAGATCCGCTCTTCCGTGTTGAGAGCGTTGTCGTCATCTGGATGCATGATTCCTGTATCTGAATTTTAAAAAATGCATCGACCTCGTGTGTGCCCGACTCGCCAGCATTGTTGAACTGGGAATTTGGGTGAATAGGGATCCCCGATGCAAACGTCTGGGACGGCCGCGCACCATGACATCGAGCCTGCCAAACTCCTTGACCGCGAGCTCCACTGCAGATTTAATGTCTTGTTCTTTTGCCACGTCGACTTTGACGCCCAGTGTCTTCACGTTTGGAAACCTCTGCCGGATCAAGGATGCGCCATTTTCAGCTGCTGCCAAGTTGATGTCCGCTAGCAAGACGTTCGCGCCCTCTTTCGCAAAGAGGAGCGACGACTCGAGTCCGATGCCGCTGAGAGCGATCGTCTGCTGATGTCGACGGCGGTTTCAAGTGAAACATTGGACTCACGAACCAGCTCCTGTGACGAACGCAGACTACGGACAGGTCAGCATCGTGTGGAACAGGCGAGTCGTCGTCAAGACCGACTTTGTGCTGCAGGCGGCCAGCCATGCTGGTGGGTGCGACAAGGTCTCGCTGAGGACCGGGTCGGGTATTTATTACAAGATATGGATCCTGATCCGAAGACTTATCAGACGTCGCGTGACCGTCATCTCAGCGCTCGCCCGGTTTCAATCCGGGCCACGCACGTCTCACCATGCCTGGTCCTCGCCGAACTACATAAAAACGTCCTCCGGGACCGAGTCGGTACGTCCTTTCCGCATCCTCCTTCTCCCTGCTGGCGACTCGCCCTCGTTAAAGTACCATGCCACTCGCAGACCGCTTGCGGCCCCGAGTATACTCCGCTCGTTATCCAAGATGGATGGTCGGTAGGCCACTCTTGTACATGTCGTCTGCGCTTGCATCGCTGGGTGATGCAATGTTCGGCTATGGTCAGGGCATCATCGCTGCAGTCCAAGTCCAGCCGTCTTTCATCCATCGCATGTTTGGGAAGACGGTGACGATGGCCCAGGTCCAGGCAGGCAACACAGGCGTTGACCCTTGGCTCCAAGGTTCGTTCTCTGTTCTGTGACCCTCTGTCCAGAGCCCACAACTGCCACGTAGCTATCACCGTCTCGTGTCTAAACATTACCGCATTCTTTGCGTCTTTTCTAGCCGCTTACATTTGCGATGTCATGGGTCGGCGGATGTCCGTCCGCCTTGGTGCAGTGATGTATCTCATCGCCGCCTTTATCCAAATCTTCGCGCCCAATCTTGGGGCGCTGATCGCAGGTCGATCCATCCAAGGAATTGGCGTCGGTATCCTGTCCATGACTGTTCCAGTGCTGCAGTGCGAGATCGCCCCCGGTCACGCCCGCGGTCTCTTCGTTTGCATCGAATACATCTGCTTGAACGTCGGCTATGCAGTCTCGGCTTGGGTCGGCTATGGTTTCTTTTTCGCCATACCTTCGGAGATCTCCTGGAGAGGTCCATATGTCGTGCAGGCCGCGCTGGCCGCTATCCTAGTCGCTTGGACGTTCATCCTTCCCGAGACCCCAAGATGGCTCGTGGCGAACGGCTTCGAGCAAGAAGGCCTGTGCGCCCTGGCAGATCTTCACGCGGCTGGTGATACAAGACACCCCAACATCGTTGCCACATATGTCGAGATTGCTGCCGTCGTCGACTATGAGCGCAGAATGGGCCAAGCTAGTTGGCGTCAGGTCTTCCGTCAATATACCCGTCGCGCCGTCGTTGGCATCACATGTCAGATGTTTGCGCAGCTCAACGGCATCAACGCTATCCTGTACTTTCTACCATCCAACCTGACTCGTGCGGGCTTCACCATCTCCCGCTCCCTCCTCTACGCCGGTGCGTGTGCCTTTGTCTATTGTTCCGGCACCATCCCTGCGATGTTTCTCATCGACCACTGGGGTCGGCGCACCTTCCTTCTCGTCGGGAGCATCGCGTTAGCAACGTCCCTCTCGATCGTGGGCGGCCTCCAGTACTACGCCGACAGCCTTCCCGAAGGACCTCAGCGTATCCCCGCAGCCGACGGCCTGTTTTTTGGCGTCTGCTTCTATCTCTTCTTCTTTGGGGCCACCTGGGGACCCGGTCCCTGGCTGCTCGGCGCCGAAATCTTTCCGCTCCGTGCGCGCGCCAAGGGGATGTCGCTAAGCACGGGCACCAACTGGCTGTTCAACTTCATCGTCGCGTTCATCACCCCCCCGCTGTTCGAGGTCATGCGCGCAGGTTACTACTTCCTTTTAGTCGGCTTTTGCATCATATCGTTCATAGTGGTCTGGTTCGTCTACCCCGAAACTGCGCACAGGACGCTCGAAGAGCTCGGGGAGGTCTTTGGGGACCGGGTCACCGAGAGCGACAGGCTTGCAGAGGTGGCGGCCGAGAAGAGTGCGGACGCGACCAAGGTGGCAGCGGCGTCTGTGCTCACCGCCAGGATCGAAAACTCAGAGCTGACACTGCGAATGTCCGAGGATGCAGGAGACGTTATCGGGTCAGACAAGAACATCTCGGCTGTACGAGAGGTAGAGGTGGTTCCTCCTTCAAGAATCGGTCTAGCACAAGGACCATAGTCACGAACGTTTTGCATATCGTAGTGTCTGCGAGTAACTATCGCACTTGGCATTGTACAATTATTGTAACAGGCTAATATGCATTCTTGTCCGATGCCCTAAATTCGTAGGGATTCAGGAAAGTCTGGAGGGTAACTTTCATCCCCAGGAAACATGCGGATGAACTCCCGAACGGCTGAGGGTAAAGAATCCGAATGGTGTTCCACGGTGGAAGTTGCACGCGATCTCGAACCACCGCCCTCTGCCACGGGGAGCCGGGTAGAACCTATGACCGGATGCTTGGCGGTGATGCGTGATCTGGCGGGGGAGACGAGTGGAGAAACGATCCGGGGAGGTGGAGCGTCACCGCTTGGTGCTGCAGAACGACGCTCGCAAGATCGTTTCTTGCCGATTTCAGCGAGACAATGAAGTATATCCGTGTCTGACTCCGCTTCCGTCGCAGAATCGTCTTCTGTACCCGCGAGGTCACGCTGAGCGGTTCCACGCTGCGCTGGAAGAAATCCGTCTCGAGAGACTGTCGAATGACGAGGAACCTAGTTGAACCTTCGTGAAGGGGGGTTGAACAAGAACCACTGTTCGTCGTCCTCACCTGAAAAATGTCCAAGTCAGATTCAGATTCCGTCACGGAGTCCTCTATGCGCCCAGGTGGGACATTCTCGATGGAATCGCGGCGAGAAGGTCCGCGGGGCGTCCTGGTCTTGCGACTTGGAGAATGGAATGGGGATCTCTTCCGTCGGGAGGGGCCGAAGGACTCGAATGGGAGCTCGTCGAGCGGCTTCTTCTCTGTGAAACGGGCTGGCCCAGTTGAAGCACTGACAGGAGCAACGGAGGAACCACGTGTGTGAGTGCGCTGACTTTGATGCCTTAGTTACTGTAAGCGAGACGCAGAGAATATAGCGGTGGTACAAATCTCACTTTCCAGGAGGCGACGTCAATTCACCTTCTTCCTGGGTCTGAGACGAAATTACATGCTCAATGGGCCGAGAATAGCGCCTGCGTTTCGGTGTTGCGTCAGGGTGGAGAAGGTATTGGCTCTGAGAGGATTGAATGGGAATCATGGGTGTAACATGTCCATTGGAAGATGAAAGATGCCCAGTGGGCTGAAAGTATCGCGTGCGCTTTGGTGTTGCATCGGGGTGGATAAGGTACTGACTCTGAGAAGACTGAACAGAAGCCACGGACATGACATGTCCATTGGAGTATCGTCTGTCCATTGTCTTTGACAGTACGAGCGTACGATCCCACGGAACGGAGGTGGTGTTTTCCGGCTCGGAAGGTAATGGACAATGGGGCAACGGGGAGTCGTCCATACGGTCCACGGGTTCGGGTGCCCGTCGGGATGACGTTTGCGGGGTCACAATTCCAGTCCTGGCATCGGAGACGAGCTCCAGGTCGATCGGTTCAGTTTCCTTTCGCACTAGAATAGGAATATCATGCAATCTAGGCGTCGCATCTTCTGCGCTCTGGCGTGAGGATCGAAGTGGCTTCGAAGGGGTAGGCGCGAATTCCAGTTGCGCAACATCCCTTTTGCGTGAGGGAATTGCGCCGCGATCAACAGAAGACAAGGCACCAGATGACGTCAACTGTGCTTTGCCTAAAGGCTCCTTGGGGTCTCCCGCACGCAAGCGCTTTCGGGCGGACGTAGCAGGGGTGGGCAGCTGCAGCGTTGTCGGACGCAACCTGGACTGGCGCACAGAGCCAGCTGGAGAGCTAACGGGAGAACGGCGGCCATCGCTTCTCTTACGCTTTGACTTGGAGGCGCCATCCCCTTCACGCGAGACAAGACGGGGCCGGGTGGCCCTTGGGAAGTGGGTGGTCAGCGGGAGCTCCTGCTGGGAGAGGTCCATGGACGAGCGGAAGGCGGGGTCGTCGGAGTTGACACGCTTTCGGAGTCCGACTCAGACGATAAACACGGCCCGCGTCGCGCGCGTCCCTACGAACTGCTATGACCCCCGACATGACCCTCCGCCTGAAGAGACGACGACTGTCAGACTCGGCACAGGGCTTGCAGGCGCCTTCGTTCAGCCTCCTCGTCAAGAGGCTCTCCACCAAGGCTAAGCTGCCCACCCGCGGGTCGCCGCTCGCCGCAGGGTACGACCTGTACAGGTACGCCGCCGCGCTTTCTTCCGAAAGCACCGTGCTGAGGTGCACAAAAGTGCCGAGGAGGCGACAGTCCCTGCTCGCGGAAAGGCACTCGTCGATACCCAACTTTCCATCGCTGTCCCGGCTGGGACGTATGGACGCGTTGCGCCGCGAAGTGGCCTTGGCAAGTGTCGTTGATCCAGTCCGTCTGCGTTATCTAAACGGTGACCCTTGTAGCTTCCAAATTCATGATCGATACCGGCGCCGGTGTCATCGACGCGGACTATCGTGGTTCCGTCTTTGTTTTGCTTTTCAACCTTTCCGACCAAGATTTTGAGAGTGAGTCGACTCGAGCATCTGGACGGTAACACGGGCGACTAAGCGAAAACTCAGTTCAGGAGGGCGACCGCGTCGCTCAGTTGGTCATTGAGAAAATATGTACCCCGGATGTTTTGGAAGTCGAGGTCGGTTCTGCCCGTGCGTGCTGTCGACGACGCTGACCGCTCGAAAAGAACCTTGATGAGACGGCGCGCGGAATCAATGGTTTTGGTTCGACAGGTGGACACAAACGACTGAGGGTCTCGTGATGACAATGCGTCAGACTCAAAATGTATGATATGTTGTTGTCCCTGTGACGATATGATGTTCTACTATTGTCATTAATCCCTCAAGCAATACACTCGTTCTTAATCTGATCCGTGTTCCCTGGGTCAGACAAGGATTGCCGGTCCGAACCCGTGGAACACACCAGGGTCATCTCACCCGGTCGGTCTCGACCGCATACATGTCTTCCAGTGTCCGGTTGGCGTGGCCGAGTAGCCTTGTTCCCTGCACCTCTCCGTCCAGCGGTGCTTTTGTCAAGGGGATCCCAGTGTCCTGGGCCCAGACGCGCCCGTCCGGAACGGATCTGTCCGCCGAATGGTCCCCGTCGACAAGTTTGACGGCTTCCACTAATCGGACGAGCTCGTCTAGCGCCTCCTTGGAGGCACGGTATTCGGGCGTGCCCTCCGTGGGGGGGATGAGAGCAGAGAGCTCGTGGAGACGCTGAAAGGTGGCCGAGGAGAGGGATGGCGAAGGATAAGAGGACACGAGTTCCCTGAGGGACCAGGTCGGCCTCGTCGGTATTCCGCACGCGTCCGCGCTGGCACGAAGGAGGGTTCGACTAAACATGGGAGAGCGTGCGTGGGAACTGGACGGGGCGTCTTGCTTATGTACGTCGGCGCAGGTCAGTCTCGCCAATGAATCAAGCAACCACCCGCGCGTTCCTCAAGCTGCTCCCTTCTCCCCTGCCCCCGTCGCTGCGGACCACCCCAGCGAGCCTGTACCAGATCCTGTCCAGACACCCAAATGACGGCGTCGGCCAAAAGGTCCACCAAATCAGATGGGCCGGGAAGGGGATCGAAAACTGCTACTGGCAGGTGACTAGGACGCGCCTCAAGCACGAGGGCACGCACGGAAAGGCATGGGGAAAGCTGGTGTGGAGAGGTGAGTGTGGGCTCTGATGCACAGGGTCCGTCTGAAAGAGCGTCGGAAGGCAAAGTCGTGAGCAAGCAGGAGGAGAGGATACCCGGCTCGCTCAAGCACAAGTGGTCTGCGGGGACGTCGTGATGCGCGGCAAGTCCGGTCCCGGTGCGCGCGCGGCCCGCTGACGAGGTCGCCCAGGCTGTCGGCCGTGTCGTTGGGGAGTGGTAGTCAGAGTGTCACATGGTGTGACATAGTTACACCAAGTCTGTCACGCATACCCCGACGTTGCCAGAATATCACTCTGTTCGTCGTCGCCGTGCTGTCCTAAGACGAGACAGGATGGGCTCGCACCAGCTCGTCGACGCCCAGTTCAACCGTGCGGTCGAGATCATCCAGAGCCTCCCCAAGACCGGCCCCATACAGACGGGCTACGAGGAAAAGCTGACCATGTACAGGTCCGTCTCGTTCGACCCGGTACCCACGCAGACACTGATACCTTTTGTCTCCCGCTGCGCAGCCTCTACAAGCAAGGTTCCCTCTCCCTCCGCCTTCCTCGGATTTGGCTCACCGTCGGCTCTAGCCACCGTCGGAAACGTCACGACCTCTCGGCCAGGGATATTCGACATGCTCGGACGAGCAAAGTGGTGCGCCATCGCTCGCTTCCCAAATCACGTGCTAATGATTCCTCTCCCCTAAAGGGACGCCTGGGCGAAACACCGAGATTTAGACCAATACGAGGCAAAAGCCCTTTATGTCGATGCGCTACTCAAGGTATCCGTCACGTCCTACTTCCGTTCCCACATCTTGACACGATCTTAGGCCTTGGGTAAATACTCGGACAAGACGATTGCAAGGGATCTGATAGATGAACTGCGGTCCTACGGCGGCATTTCTGAGAACCTTGCCTCAAGTTGTATGTACTTGCAAATTCATTTCAATCCTTGTCTTGCTTTCACATCCTTTAGACACGCTGACCCGCACAGGATCGAGAGGCTCATCATCCTCGAATTCAACCGCTTCTGAGGACAATGCTCCTGCATCCCTATCTCATGGGCAGCACAATTTTCAACATTCATTGGCCAGCCAGCATTTCAACGCCATCCCTGGTGGCGAAAACTCTGACGACGGAGAGGCGGCGGATGAAAGTCGCGATCTTCTGCGTGATATCCCGCAACAACAAAGATCTATCTCCTCCATCTCCTTTTCCTCGCGATACAAGACACCTCTTACGGGTTCGTTTACACCTTCCTCGCCCTCACCGCGTCGCGCGAGCGTTCCCCCAACCCAACCCCTTCCGAGTTATGAGACACCGTCCGCATTTGCGGATCCACAGAGAACGCCGGTGACGAACCCGTTCATTCGCTCCACATACCCCGCCTCCCTGTCATCGTCCCGCGATTCAGCACCGCCAATCCAGTTCACAACGTCCTCTTACAAAAGTCACCCTATTACTTCTCGGCAAAGCACTGCAGCCACGGCCCACCCGAGACCTCCCTCGCGGACGGCGTCCATCTCACTAGAGCATGCGATGGAGAATATGCAAGCACATCTTGCGGCCCTCACGGAACGCGTCGATACCCTTGAACTGTCTCTCGCAAACCACGCCCAGCCACCGCCTCAAAACTCTCCTTTGCACACTTCTTCCGGTCGTGGCAGTCCTGCGTACTCGCGATCTGTCCACCACCAGTCCCTCGAGTGGGACATTGATGACATGGGCCTTTGGACACTCGTCCTGAAACCCTTGTCCCGGAACATCTCGTTCCTACAACGTCTCCTCCTGTTTTTCTTCACGAGCGGCCAGGACAGGTCCCCGCTGCAGGTTGTGGTTAGGAGACTCTGCCTGGATACATCCTTCTTGATGGTAGTGGTCGGTGTCCTAAGGACTGCATGGAGGAGATCAGGAACCAGGCGAAAAGAGGTTGCAGCTGCTTTGGTCGTACTCTGGGGTGCTGTCACGGGGAAGAAAGGGATTCCTGTAGGGAGAAATTTAAGGTCGTGAAGTTGACGTCCTAATGTTCATACACGCTTGCTTCAGTGTGAACTGACACTCGTGATCGAAAGACAGGTACAAATTCCTGGCTGCGACAACTCTCGCACTTGGTTCACGCCGATTCAAGCCATGTCAACGATGCAGCGGATACAGTCCCCTCCCTGGACGAAAGGGTATCAATGACAACGCAAGGAAAGCCTCGCGAATGCGACATACGTGCATATCGTGAAACCCTTCATTGATATCTGCAAGTTTACGGCGATGAGTGATGTATTCGTCGACCTTGAGCTTCCCTTTGAGGTAATCTAGCAACGCATTCGACCGTGAGCGATCCAGAAGAGAACGGGCGCAAAGACAGCTGAAGTACCTTCAACAAGGCCTGGCAGCTCTGTACGACCTTTCACCCCACCAAACGCTGTGCCTCGCCAAGTACGGCCAGTGACCAGCTGGAAACTGGACGCACCGTGGTAAGCTCGGATGAACCAGGGTCCCAAGTGAAAACGAGATACGTACGGTCTCGTGGAGATCTCCTGGCCGGCAGCCGCCACGCCGATGATGGTCGACACACCCCACCCCTTGTGGCAGGCTTCCAACGCGGCCCGCATGACCTGCACGTTGCCCGTGGCATCAAACGTGAAATCTAGTCCGCCGTCGGTGATCTCTATCAGGTGGTCTTGGATCCGCTTCCCTCCAGGGAGCTCCGCGGGATTCACAAACTCGCTGGCGCCCATCCTGAGGGCCCAGTCTTTCTTGCCAGGGTTGGTATCAATGGCGATGATGCGTGAAGCACCGACCCCGGCGGCTGTGGAAATGACCCCGAGACCGATGGCGCCGCAGCCAAAGACGGCGATGCTGGAGCCCTCTGGAAGCACAGGGACAGGAGATCAGACGAGCGACACGACGGCGGCGGAAGGACAGACTGATTCCCGGTTGCTTCACGACGGCGCCCCAGGCAGTGGTGATACCACAACCGAGGAGACAGACCTTGTCCAGTGGCGCATCCTTGTTGACAGCGACCACCGAGACGTCTGCGACGACGGTGTACCGGGAGAACGTGGAGGTCCCCATCTGGACGGCGGAAACGAATGTTAGTGATCGACGCAACAAAGGGGTAGGCAACGGCTCACAAAGTGGTGGACTGGCTTTCCTCTACAAGTGAACCGGCTGGTGCTATCTGGCATGAAACCCTTTCCCTGGGTAGTTCGCACTGGGCACGGCCGTGAGCATCTAACGCGAGGTGTGGCGTGCATCACCTTTTCCACAGAGATTTGTCTTTCCGCTTTTGCAGAACTTGCATTCACGGCACTCTGGAATGGGCGTCAGATGGTGCCAGATGACCTGGCGAAGAAGGCTCGCCCGCGGTATACAAGGGAATGACATGGTCGCCCTGTGGGTCACGCAACAGAAATCAGGGGCGCCAAGGAGGATACAGGCGACCACGTACGGGGGCTACGCTGGTGACGCCTTCGCCCACCGATTCCACCTGTTCCGAGTCAGATGGGCTGGAATGGGCAGAGAGAGTATACAACTACGGACGATGCCTCCGCCCTCGTGGCCAAGGATGACAGGAAACAGGCCCTGTGATATCCGTCACCATATCTGTCCCGAGTTTTCTTGCCCGACGTACCTCGGGATCCTTGCCGCTGCGGGTGTACTCGTCGGTGTGGCATATGCCTGACAGGGTCAGATGGATCCACACAGAGACGCTGGCGACGACGCACCGGTGTAGAGGATCTCGATGCGCACCTCGTGCGCTCTCGGGGGTGCGATCTCGACCTCCTCGATCTGCAGCGGCTCGCCAGCGCCCCAGCAGACCGCCGCTTTGCACTTGATGACCTGACCCGCCGTGCTTGCCATTGGAGAGACGACGTGGGAGCTTCATTATCGCCATCTGCACCATCCGTCACCGTCAGATGGCCTTTCCAAATCTCTACTACAAACGCGTACGTCGCCAACGTCCTCCGACTTTCCCCTCGTCATGATCCCTCACATCGCTGTCGTGCGCGTCAGACCGCCGCCACTGCCAAAGCCTGCTACATATGCAGCAAGCCCACGGCGACGGTCCTCGCCACGATCGACACCGCAGATTTCTTTTATGCCTGCCCTGTTCATCTCGCTGATCGTGGGTTTGCGACGCGCATACCAGAGCCAGAGCCGGAACCCAAGAAACCCTCTGTCGGCCCCGGGGAGATCGCCAAAGTAAAGCAGGAGTGGGAGGAGAAACAGCGTCAGAAAAAGGACAAGAAGGGAGGCGAGCAGGCTGACGGCGACGCAAAGAATGGCACAGATGGCCTTCGCAAAGAGGCAGAGGGAAAGGATGCGGATGCAGAAGGGAGCCAGGAGATGAAGCCCGCGATCCCCACACCAAATACCCCGTCGCCGCCAGACGCACCAAACTCCAGGTCGACGCACGAACGCTATGTTTTGCATCGGAACATCTTCGCCCTCAGGACCGCGGACCACCGCAGGAGAAGGCAGACGGCTCAAGCCAAGAATCTCGCTCCTCGCTTGCCAGGTGCACCAAACTCGTTACCATAGCCGTACATGTCTATTATGTGTGCTTCCAGGGTATTCGTATCGACATCCATCATATCATAGTCTGAACACCGAAACTAGAGAGCGCCCCAGAAGCAAGTCCAACATTTATGAACGCACCACCCAGTGTGGCCGCGACATCCACGTCTTCGTGGCGCCCCTCCAGCCTAGGATTATGCTCGAGTGACGACGCAGCAAGCAGCGCTAGCGTCGAGACGTAGCCGTTGGTATACCCCATCGTCAGTAATATCATCATGAAAAGGATATCAGAATTTATGATCGGGGAGGCCGAGATTGCCCCGGGCCGATCGATATTGCAGAGCAGCATCAAGGGAATGAACAGCGTCCGCAAGAGAGCCATGGCGAGAATTTTCTTGGAGGACCAGACAACCAATCGAGGGAACGAACAGCTGTTCCGTCCAATGAGATCCCCAGTGTTGAACATCAAGAAGTGGAATGAAGTGAAGAGTAGGGGATGGACGTGGGGACCCACAGACCGCACGCGGACCGTGATCGCAGGGTAGACTGCCTGATAGAGCCCTTCGTCAGAGAGTAGTCATGGTAGTGAAGTGGGCACGTACTAGCGTGACTGCAAACACATACGCGATAGAGAACATGAAGATCCAGTTCTGCTGGAAAACACGGTAAACATGTGCATTGCTTCCCCTCTGAGGACTCGCGCAATCATCCGCAAGGAGCCTGGAACGCTCTTCGGTATCTCCAACCAGACGATGTTGTTCCAAGGTGCCGGCAACCGACTTGTAGAAAGGCTGCCTGGTCAACCAGGCGTACGCAAGCAAGGTGATTCCGAGGAAAATGGTGGAAACACCAAAGAATATCCGCGCGGCCACCGCCTCGGCTTGATTGTCCCCATTCCCGGCTTTGGCTACCTCCGCTGGGACGGACTTGAACGACGAACCCCAAAGGGAAATGATCGAACTGGTGAGCTGCACAGCACTGACCGCCACGGCGATGGCGGCTTGACCCGATAGGACGGTTTGCAGACACGGTGAGCCGAATAGCGCTGCCCCAGCAAAGACAGCTGTGCACACATAGCTGGTCGTGATCGCCAGGACACATCCATTGAAGAGAGCAAACCAGAAGAATCCCGACGGCGTGCCTCGAACGAACGTGCTAAGGCACAAGGATGTAATAAGGAGGATTGTCGTGGTGACGGATCCGAATATGCGGCGAGATGGGGACGACTACGAATGTGTGATTTGGGACGCTCTAATCGTCTGGGGAGGCTGACGGACCTGTTTTGACGTGACTGTGCAGTAGAATTGGCAGACCAGATTGGTTATCGTGTAGACGCTGGACAGGGACGAGCTGAAGGTCTGGTAAAGAGGGGAACCGGTTAGTCGGGACAAGAAAAACGAGGTCGCGTTGATTAGGGCTGAGTAAAGTCGTGAGTACTACTCCGTGTAGCTGGATGACAAGCCTTTCACCGTTCCAAGGTAGCAAAATGGCGCAGCCCAGAAGGAAATACGTCCACCTGGTCCGAGTCTCGGCCGAGATCCACTCGCTTGTCGAGCGAGGGTTGACTTCACCGGCTGCATGAGCATCAGTGTGGTTGGCTTGGTCTTCTGAAGATGGAACGGGACGGTATCTGGCACGCCGAGTGTCCGTCATGATATAAGGCCCCCTCGTACGCTGGAGGGTCCGGGACAGGAGGGATAAGCGTGAGGAAAGCCCGAGACGGTCTACATAACACCGGCTCTTGTTCGGCTGAGCACACCAATTATGCCGAGTAACGGGTTGATACGAAGCTGAACATGGTCATGCACAACGCTGTAGACTTTACGTCCGACGTTCTGCAGCAGGGACCACCTGGTTTGCAGCCTCCTTCAATACCAATTGGGTCAGCTTCTCCTTCTGCCTCTGCGCTTTCCTCTGCTTCCGTTTCACCTTCCTCTCAATCTTTGCCAAGCGCTCCGCTGTCAACCACCGCCTCCTCTTCTCTGCCTTGCGTTCTTCCTCCAGCTTTTGTCTGAACTTGAAGACACCCTCTGCACGCGCCACCCTCGCCGGCCGACCGTTCAAGTGCATGAGCTCTCGTTCGACAAACTTCTTGAGAAGCTCGGCCCTGCGGACCTTCGCAGCCTGCCAGCGGGCTTGTTTCTTAGCTCGGCTGTGCGGGTTTGAGAGTTCCTTGGAAAGGTGGTGTTCCATTGGCGACGATTCGTCGAAAGATCTTGGCTGTGGGCCGAACAATGCGTTGACGTACGCGTTTTCGTCGGCTGGACTGGATTTCTTGAAGTCCGGTGGTTGGTAGGTGATCTTGAGAACCGTGTCCTTGGTGGTATCATAAAAGTGGTTGGCTAGTAGCACGACACAGGTGTCATGGTAGATCAAAGGCACCCTGTAGATGATACAACACACCTCCTGATCGTTCTGGGAACTCGTGTTCTGGCCATGATATCACGAGTGGGGTCCTGCTCGTTTTCTTAAAACGCGCGGGGACTGTCGCGAGGGCGATACGCTTCCAGTCGAAACGACGAAGCACAGGGTGCCAACAAGAGTCCCTTACTCCAACCCGTCGTGCAAACACGCTATCGTTGCAACCTGTCACTACCGAGTAGGAACCGAGGGCCATCGTGCTCACTGGATCTCCTTTTCTCTTCCTTGCGGACTCGTGACCTTGTGGGAGCCCATGGAGAGCTGACACCTTGAATAATGCACGCTTCTGTTCACCGGTGGCCTATTGGTGGTTGCTTCCTGTTACGATGAATGGGCACTGTGTGCTGCAACCGAGCGACTCTGGCGTACCTTGGTGTTGCCCCTGAGGTATACGCGGTTCGAAAACTTGTTGATGCTCAGGACTTCATGAAGTTTACTTCCTTCCCCTCGGACGCGTATCATGTCGCCAGGGACGATGTTCCAGTATTTGATACGATCCTTGACCGGGACTGCTTTGATGACAGGGTCGTAGCGCGAACGTCTTTGCAACCAGTGTTTTGGGACGGGCAAAAGGTGACGAAAGTTCTTTGTCCATGGTATCTTGGTGGTCGCCTTGAGGACCTGTACGCGCGAGAGCGGCATGGCGCAGATGGTGGTTCGAGCGCAAGTCCCGAGCACCAGGCAAAACAAAATTTTGCTGACTAAGTATTTACCCCTCTCATACACTCGAATTGAACCCCTTCTCGCGTCAACCCGCTGGTACAAGCCCGGCTTTCATCCCAGTCCATGTCGCTGGGGCAGTGCTTGGCTCCTCCATCTCAAGCGTCTGGGTGCGGGGTGAGCAAAGTCTCTGCACGGGTGCAACAAACTCGGCCTACCTCCAGCAGCATTCCCGTGATGTTGTCGACTTCCGATGGCGGTACTCCTCCACATCCAGCACCAATCAACCTCCTGTACTCGGCCATCCGACCACTGGTCCCTGCCTTGGCCTGGAACTCGATAAACTGGTCAACCAGCTGCTTTCTCCGCTTGCACGTGTGATCTAGTTCCTCCCTTTCCACTGCGCAGACCGCCCTTATTGCGTCTTGACCATTCGGAGAATCCGCGTACAGTGCAAGAAGATCTGTGATGTCTTCTTCCTGGGGGAGCGCTTTCCGCTTCCCTTTGCTCTTGTCCCTGTCTTTCTCCTTCCCTTGTTCCGTCGAACCGTCGACCTCGGCGGTATCGTCCGTCCGGTAGGGAACAGTCATGGGTGTGACCTTCAACTCCCCATCCGCCGCATCCCTGATCGAATTTTCTCGGCCCTCTTCGTCCTTGATCCACTTCTCCCAACCCAATCGACACCTCCTTCCCATCTTGTCCAGCAACTGACACTCTAGTCCCGACAACAGCCCCCTCGCAAGCTGCAGACCCTCTGCTTGTGTTCTGAGTTGGTTGACAGCTCGATGACTTTCGAGAATCTCCTGTTGGATATTTTGCAAGAGGGCCTGTGCTTGATTCATGTTGCGTTCTTTATCCTGGAGCTCGCAATCGAAGGACGTAGCCAAACTGTCAAGCATGCCTGTGATGTCGCTGACACACTTGGTGCTCGCCTTTTGGCCGGATACCGAGTGGTGCAATGGCATACTGATGGGAATAGAAGCGGGAATAGGCGCCAAGGGGTACGCGGCTTGTGCATTCCGAAATGTCATTGCTGAATGTCGGGAAATTGGTCCTGGAGACGACCGGAAACGCTCGTCCTCAAGGATATAGTCTTCGGTACTCTTCCCGTCGCGATTTACAATTTTGGGATCTGCCCCGTGATCGATGAGAAGTTTGACGAGACGCTTGCTTCTGCACCGAGCGGCCATTGTAAGTGCAGTCTCGCCATCTTCATCCTGGAAGTTGATCACGTCTGCGAGCTCCTGGGGAAAATCGGACAAGCGATTGAGGACCGTCTCCATATAGTAGCGTGCCGCGTGTGTCTTCCCTTTGGACATGGCGACGTCGACGATGTGGTGAAAGACGGTTCGATTGTAATTGTCAATGTTGAGGGTGGAGCGGTGGAGGAGCTCGTAGAGCTCGGGAAATTTGCGTACGTCGTAGTTGTTTGCAAACATGACACTGCGCATCAGTGCGGTCTGGCCAGCCTTGTTCACCTTGAATATATCGGCCCCGGCTGTGAGCAGTAGCTTCACGATACGGAGGCGGCCCATTGCCGAAGCCCAATGTAATGCAGTGTGTCCGTCGTCGTCGATGGCCATGTTCGCATCAAAATCGAGAGGAGGAGAGATGAGAATCTGAGGAATCTGATTGGTGTCGGAAATAAAGTACTCGAGGATCTGGTCACTATAAGCGCGCGGATCGTCGGTACCATTAGGCTGTGTAGCGCTTTCATCGTCCGTAGCGTCACCAAGGCGGTCGTTGTGGTGACGTCGCGACTGTTTACGTCGCACGCCCTGCCGGCGATCTTCTGACGCGTCGAACTGATCAAATGCGTCAGCGATAGGAGACGGAGTACGCGAACTGGACGATCCCGGCGAAGGAGATGATGTCATTGAACCGTCTTCTGAACCGGGAGCTGAGAGATGTTCCTGCTCCGAGTCTTCCTCGCCATCAGGGTGGCGGCGTGAACGAGGGGCAACAGGAGCAGAGCTCGGTTCTACGGCGGGTCGACGAGCGGGTCTCGGGACGGAAGCAGAGGACACGAGATGTTTTGGAGCAAGGGGAGGGCTCTTTGCCGCGGGCTGAAATTCGATGATGGGACGGAGGGCTGCCTCGCAGTTGTATTGCTTTGCGAGGGCGAGACCTCGCTCGAGAGGTATCCATGTCCCTGTGGGAGGATGAAGTGAGAGAAGACGGAAGGAGAAGGAGAATCACCCTGATATTTTCCATAGCCACCCTGTACCTTTTCGTGCTCGCCCTTTTGGACCTCGCGCTCGAGGACGCGGGTGCGCTGAGGCTTGTCGAAGCCGGCGACCTTGAGTATCTGGGTCGCGTTGAGCCAAGAGTCTGAGCGGCGACGCATTACGGCGATGCCCTTGCACATCCTGCACGCGTTGAGGAGATGAGGGTGCGCGGGGCGCGGTAGGGGAATATGACGCACATTTCGTACACGGGTATGCCGCTGTAGGTGGCCTGGTGAGGGGCGGTGAGGGGGAGGACGGACGGGGGAGATGGGGGCAGATACCTTGAATATTTGGTTGTCGGGCATCGTCGAGGCGGGGGGCAGGGGCGGCGTGCACACGGCGGGGGAGCGTGCGCTGTGGATGGCTCGGTCGGATACGCGTGCACCAACAAGACCAAACAACGCGATTGCCGTTGTCGGCTGCACTGCCACCCGGGGCCGAACCCTAGTCCAGGGTTTGTGTTGTATTTGGGCATGTTTTGCAGGACGCGACGGTCACGGGACGTGTTTCCTTTTCGAAGTGGTTCCAAACGCCTACCTCGAGGCACGTTGCCACTGCTCGTTATTGTCGCGCTCCCCTTTCCCTCCTCCGCCCCCCATGGCCCCCAAGTGCGAGCCCTTGTGTCACTTTGGCGACAGGTCCGCCCTCCTCCTCCCCGTCCCCCCGCCCACTCACCCTCCCCAGGCTCTACTTCACCACCTTTCCCCATCCGCTCCCCGGTCCACACATCCTCAACCAGTCCTCCGACACCTCCGCCGGCCCCCGCGTGCGTGCGAGACCAAAGGGCGGTCCTTCCGCATCCCCGGACGACGATGCCACCTACTACTACTTCACGATCGACGACCAGCTCCTCTATCTCTCCTTCTTCCAGGACTGGGGCCCTCTCAATCTCGCGATGGTCTACAAGGCATGCATTCTGATTCACGAACTGCTCGAGGTGCGTCTTCCCTCCCCCCACATGGCGTCCTGCCGATCCATCCATCACAGGACAAGGACCTCCAATCCCACCGCCTCGTTCTGTATTCCTCCGATGACCCGCGCCGGAAGGCGAATGCCGCCCTTTTGATGGCTCTCTATGTCGTATGTCCTTTGCCCTGCATCACGTCTCTCTTCACACCCGTCCCAGATGATCGTGCAACGCCGTACCCCGTGGGAAGCTTTCCACCCGGTAGCAGAACTTGAATTCATGCCCTTCCGCGATGCCGGCCGTGGCCCCTCGGACTTCAATCTCAACATCCAGGACTGTCTATGGGGAATGTGGAAGGCCATGCAGAACGGTCTCTGCGATATGAATGAGTTCAGCGTGGAGGAGTACGAGTTCTACGAAAAAGTCGAGAACGGGGACTGGAATTGGATAACCCCGAACTTTATCGCATTCGCATCCCCCGTGGATTCCGCATGGATCAAAAATCAGAAGGAAGCAAAGCAAGCTGCCGGCGATCCGTCCTCCCCTTCCCGGCCTGGAACAACAAGCGCCCCTCGTTCGCCTGCCGCCAACCTCGCCCTCCAGCGCAAACTATCGACCCCATTTTGCAACTGCCTCGATTACTTTGAAAAACGTGGCGTAAAGCTTGTCGTTCGTTTGAACACCGAACTGTACGATAGACAACTCTTCCTCGATCGCGGCATCAACCATCGGGAGCTCTATTTCGATGACGGCACGAACCCGACAGACGAGATCGTCCGCACGTTTATCAATTTATCGGACGCCATTGTGGAGGGTGGCGGAGTAATTGCTGTTCATGTGCGCCACTTTCTTCCCTTGACTTCCCCGTCGTTGTCTGGTGGGTTCGTAGTAACCATGCTCCGCCAGTGTAAAGCAGGTCTGGGTCGAACTGGCACTTTGATCGGTGCATACCTCATCTGGAAATACGGGTTTACTGCGTCGGAAGCGATCGCGTTTATGCGTATTGTCCGGCCTGGCAGTGTAGTGGGCCCGCAACAACAATACATGTATCTCAAGCAATTGGAATGGGCAAAGTGGGCAGCTATGGATGAAATGGGACGAGTCCAGGCGGCGGCGGTACCGGTCGTCACACCAGTTACACCACCTGCAGAACAGGACGAGGAAATGGGAAACGATGGAAGGGCGACACCACCCGCCGACGGTGTTCCGTCTCTGCCTTTACCTCCTGTGACGCCCAGTCGACATGTGGCCGTTGCTGCGGTAAAGGCACACGCGATCGCCCCACCGGGGCAACCGAGGAAGACGCCGATGGCGAAGCGGGTCCCGGTGGATTCTGATGATGAGGAAGAGGAAGAGGCAGACGACACGCTGCCCGCCCTTGGAGCTGCACCGCCCGTGACACGACAGCGTGCCAAGGCAGCCACGCGACAACCGGGAGCCAGAGGGACGGCATCAGAACAGCGGCCCACACGTGTTCTGCGGTCTGCGGCTGCAGCCAACCAACGGAAGCCACCTTCGACCTCGAGCGCTGCGACCAAGGCGCCGGCGCAACCGCCAAACAAGATACCAAGACTGGCTGCCGGGACGACGACACGGGGTACGGTGGCCAGGGGGACTGGTGCACCCTCGTCGCGGAGAGTGCCCCAACCGCCGCCGTCGCCGACACCGTCGAGGTTGCCTACGTTGGCAAAGCGGAATAACGCGACGAAGACGCTGGCGGAGATGGCCACAGGAACAAAGTCGAGGCCACCCTCTAATGCCTGGATGACGACGGGTGCGTCGGCAGTCGTTGTCCCGGCATCCAAATCGACGCAGCGACCTGGCCCACGCACGGTGAGACGGCGGAGGAGCAGCTTTAGTGCTGCCGATGTCGTGGCGTAGGAGGCGCTGGCACCCTGAGCACCTTGTCCTTTGTTTGGTCTGCACTCTGGTCGCTTAGTCTAGCGCTTCTCTGTCGATATTTATCACGATCTCTTGCAATTCTGGCATTGTAATAGCTCAGCATCGCTCACATCCATACTTCACACCACTGGCCCGTGCTATACCGTGGAATATGTGTGTACACACTCGAAGAACCACTTGAGATCGTCCGGGTCGACGCCGGGAGTGATGCCGTGCCCCAAGTTGGCGATCCAACCGGTGGTAGGGCGAGCGGTGCGGAACGCCGCGCACATGCGCTGCACCTCGCGCGCGATCGCATCGCGACCACCGTAGAGCACGACGGGGTCCAGGTTCCCCTGCAGCGCCACGTCGCGCGGGATCGCGCCGTCCCTGGGATCGGCGGTCCAGTCGAGGCCGACGACGTCGTACGGGGCCGTGGCGGCGAGGGCGGGCGAGGCGCCCTTGGCGAACAAGATCATGGGCACGCGCGGGATATGGCGGTCCGCGAGCTGCGTCCGGACGCCGTCGGCGATCTGGGTGGCGTACGGCAGCGCAAACTGTGCCAGGTCGTGTGGGGCGAGGTCGCCAGCGTTGGAATCGAACACCTGAAGGAGCTGGAACGCGCGCTCGTTCAGGGGCGGGCACGGGGAGCGCGCTGGACAGTACCTGTGCGCCGGCTTCGACCTGGCCGACGAGGAAATCGATGCAGACGGTCGTGATGAGCTGGAGGAGCGCCTCGGACTGGGCGGGGTACTTGAACAGCCAGGACTTGGATTTCTGGAGCGTCTTGCTCGCGCCGCCCCCGATCATGTAGGACATGAGCGTCCCGGGCGCGCCGCAG